>CAUYRH010009288.1:0-43816 GCA_963574655.1 Perodicticus potto | reverse complement strand
TTTCGTTTATTATTTTATTTAAGATTCCTTTTTTTCTGGGTTAGTCTAGCTAAGAGTTTGTCAATTTTGTTTATCCTTTCAAAATCTAACTCTTAGTTTCATTGATCTTTTCTGCTGTTTTCTTATCTTTATTTTATTTCTTTTCTGCTGTGATATTTCTTACTTTCCTCTTTCTATTGCCATTGAAAATAATTTTTTTTTCTAGTTCCTTGAGGTATAAACTTAGATTTCTCTCAGATTTTTTTCCACCACAGAGAAGGCACTTATTACTAAATTCTTCCTTCCTGGAACTGCTTTAACTGCATCTTCATTAAAAGTCATTATAGAAAAAAAAAAGTCATTATATAATAACCTTTTCTCTTTGTATCATACGCGAATTAAAGTCTATTTTGCTGATAGACATACTCTGTTCCCTTTTGGGTTCCCCTTGCATAAAATAACTGCCCATTCTTTCAATTAAAATCATTGCGTGTATTGAATGTGAAGTGAGTCTCCTCTTTTTGGCAGTTTTCAGCCGGGGCTGGGTTTGAACCTGCCACCTCTGGCATATGGGGCCAGTGCCCTTGTCCTTTGAGCCACAGGTGCTTCCCCTAAAGTGAGTCTCTTATAACTGGCATAAAGTTAGGTATTATTTTATGCATTATGACATGCTATGTCTGTTGATTACATGATTTAATCAATTTAAATAATATGATCAATTTCAAAATAGTTATCTGTAGGTCAGAACCTAGCTGTTATCATTTTGTTTTCTACTGTTTGTCAATCACTCCTTACTTTGCTCCCCTCTTCCCGTCTTCCTTGATGATTTGACTATTTTCTGCAGTGCTACAGCCTGATTCCCTTCTCTTTATCTTTTGTGTGTCTGTTGTAGGGTTTTGTATTGTAGTTACTATGAGGTTTACACAAAACATCTTGTACTTATTAATTTCATTTTAAGCTGATAACAACTTACATTTGATGGCTTACAAAGCTCTATGCTTTTATACTCTTTCAATATTTTTAATGTCAAAAATTATGTCTTTTTAATATAGTAAATGCATTAAGAAATTATTGTATAGTTATTTTTAATATTTTAAAGCTTCTAATCTTCATACTAGAGTCATATACAATTAACACCATGCCACCCTTACACTATTAGGGGATTCCGGATGGAAGAGCAGGTGTGCCTTTACCAGGGAACCTTACACTTTTATGTTTCATGTTACAGATTAGCCTTCTAATCTTGGTCCTTAGAGCAGTTGTGGTATTTCTCTGGCAGATTCTAAGATTCCCACAAAAGTACTCTAATTCATGGGAAGTTGTCAAAATCAATGCTTCCATTGGCGATTATGGTAGAGAGTTCCTATTCACTCATCCTATTCAGAAGTATTTACTTTTAACTGCAGAATTTTCTTTGCTATATCATGACCTGTGAGGTGTAAGTAGACTAGGAAAGTCATTTACCGCTCATTTACAGTGATGGATATAGAGCAGTGTCAAGTGCAAATAATAGTTCCTAGGTAGCATCTATTTTATACGTGTAAACAAAACACACACATGTATATGCACACACAACCGTGCTACACGCACACACATACATGCACACGAATGTGCTGTACACACACAGTTTCTCGTCTGCATATGACAGAGTTTCCCAAAGAACAGAAAGTTGAGCTACCATAGTTCTACCATTGGTTCTTGGAACTTTAATGATTTCAGAATTCCCTATATAACTCACCATCCCTGCCATTTATTATCACTGTATTGCCATAGCATGAAAATTGTTAGGCTTAAACCTATTAACTGATTGCTGAAAGGATGGGTATTCAGTCCCCTTTCCTGACATCGTCAGGGCAGACATCTGCAGCCAGGGGTCAGCACGGACCCTCCACGGGACCTTGAATCATATGAAGGTGGGAATGAGTGGAGGGAGGGCTGTGTCCAGCGTCTGATCCATTTGAGGAAACAACCCAATTCCAGGTGTACGTGGGGGGTTCGTTGCTATGGATAGCCTTGCAGCTCATTTACCCTATTAAAGAAATTCACCAGGGTTAGTTTACATGTATAATGCGTGTATGTCTATGAACTACTATTTGCAGAGGGTGCCAAAAAGGTATACACGTTTTAAGAAAGGAAAAAAAACTGTATTGAATTTGTAATACTCAAGAAACATTTGATTCTACGATTACAAGAGGTGCTCAATGTGGTTTGTGTTCATCTTTTGTTATCAGTGAATATTGAATATTAGAATTTTAATACAGCATTTTCCTTTCTTAAAATGTATACATTTATAGCACCCTCTGTATAGTGAACATATAAATAATTACTATAATTTATATGTATGACACTTACACATACATACATTACTACAATTTCTATATATCAACTAAATCTAAATTATGAAGTTGCATATATTATTTCATCATATTTAAATAGTGTTATTTCATATATTATCTTCTTCAATTTGGGCTATTTAATATTAATATTGACAAAAGTATTTTTGAGCAAAGTAATATGTGTATTAATTTATTAATTTCTTTCTTTTTACTCTTCCTGTTGTTTGGATTTTTTTCTCTGTGGCACCTAAAACTTAATGGCTATACTATGAAGCTGTAGAGAAGAGATGGCAGTTTTTGTTTGTATTTTAAGTAGTAAGTACTGGAATACAAATTAAATATGCTGAGAACACAATGTGAACACAATTCATATGCTGGAAAGTGTCAACACAATCTATCCGCACTTTGAGACGTATACAATCCAGGATGTTGTTACATAAATGTGCCTGCAATTTCCCAGCTAAAGGACATTGAAAAGTTACATCAAAGTAGCTACTTTTCAAAGGTACAGACCCATTGTAATGACAAGATTCTTGTTTAATTATTTCATTTTATTGTTCAGAGTGGGTTAATACATCATTTTAAGAGAACTTCAAATAAATATCCTGTGTTTCACTGCCTAATTTTTTCTAACATGACTCTAAGTAACTTTTAATGTTTTCAAAAACTGACTCATTATAAATAAATGTAGACATTTCTATCACTAAGGATGCCCAAAAGAATGTATCATAATTTCTGAAATGAAAAAAAAAAAATGCGTCATAGGAACTTTAACCACTTTTGGATGGGCAAGGTTGTTTCAGGTAAGAACAGTCTCCCAAGCAGAATATTTTGTAAAATAAAAATATTTTATATAGTTTTAGTTTGGAATTCATGGCAAATAATTAGGCATTCATTTATTTCATAGGTTACATTTATTCCGCCATATACTTAGAAGCAACTCCTTAAAATAACTTGATTAGTATTCTGTTTTTATATTACATTGATATATTTGACACATTCATAATGTGCTCTATGGAAATATATATAAATGTGTGTGTGTGTGTGTGTGAATTCTTCAACCAAAGTTGCAGGTTTCAGCTTTAATGTTTTCTGTGTGCCGGCTTCACCCAATAGGCAAAATTTCTCCTTTAATAATTGAGGACTGTGCAGTAAAAACACAAAATTTTTAAAAGGAGAAAGGGTTCTCTCAAAGCGACCCGGAGGGTCTGAAAAAATATTAAAGTGTAATTTAGTATATTTTTATTATGTCTCCAGAGAGCTTAGATACTCTGCAGTTTTCACCCTAAGAAAAGTTCATGTCCAAAGTAATAACCCTCATCCACTTTCCATCCATACACTGTAACTACATTTGTAAAGTTAGAAATAGATCTAAAGTAAACAGGTCTAAAGGAACTTTAAACACTCATAGAGTGGGACAAGGTTGTTTTAGGTAAGTATAGTCTCCTAAGCAGAATATTTTGAAAAATTAAATATTTTGTAGAGCTTTACTTTTGCAGCTAATATCATGTTAGGAATAGCTGACAAAATGAATATTTAAAGAAAGATTATGCCAGTCTAGCAAAGGGCAGAGAATGGGAAAAGATGATGCTACAACTGAGGTTAAGCCTGAGGGAAATTTAGCAGTTGAAGGCCTTTCCCCCAGGCCTAAATGTTGCAGCTGTAGCACCAGAACTGAGAGACAGCAGCTCCACCCCTGCTCTGCCAACAGCGGGCTATGAGAGTCTAGGTGAGATACACAATTTGCTTCAAAGCGAATTAAAGGTGAGCACTTGTTAAATATACAGAAATGTATACCAAGACTAATTTCTTTAACCTCCTTACAAATAATTGCAGAAATACACTGGGCTAGATAGTAGTATTTTGCACAGAATGAACAAATCATTTCTATTCACCAGGTTAAAAATATAAAGCATTATCAAGACTCTTCAGCATTCTGAAGCTGAAGGATCAATTTAAGCAAAATTATGGTGGGTAAAATTTCTTTGTTAAAACTTCCACTCTACCCCTTATTTTTCACTATTTCCAAACCATGCATTCTCTTCTCCCTAATTTTGCATTACCCTATTTTTTATTCTGCCATAAGCAGCAAACCTAAATAAATAAATAACAGCAATGACATGATAGAAAAGTTAATATCAAATGATTGGGGATAAGTTTTCATTCATTACCAAGAAACACTGCTCTTTAAAGAAAACTATAGGAAAAGGACTCAACAAGGAAAATAAATTGTCAAATTTTGCAAATAAGAGTCCCCAAGTTAGAGAAATATTGTCTTGCAGGAGAGCAGTGAGGAATAACTATTCTCATGTGGAGGTATTATTGTGAATACCTAAATATTAGAACATTTTCCAAAGACTAGCTTGAAGCTCTGTGCATTTCAAATTCTGCCTCTCCTCCACCACCCACATATTCCAGGGACACATGCTTTAGAACATAATCATGTAGAAATTAGAGACAGAGATACAGATAAAAGTAGAGCGAGACAGAAATAGAGATATGGATATGTTAGTAAGTTTGATTTAAGCATTCCACATTGTATATCAAATCATCACATTGTATTTCATAAATGTATACAGTTAGGATGTTCATTAAAAACTAAATCAAAATTAAGTTTCTTAATAAATAAGATTCTAAATAAATAAATAAATTCTGATTAAAAATCATGGCCCTGCCCTTATGATGGAGGCTTCTGGCTCTGACGAATACCACACAAACCACACCCTTTTTCCCTCCAAAACACTCAGTTTGTGACATCATCCCTACGCCATCCCTTAGTTCAAATTTTTATTGTAAATAGAAAGAGAAATCTAATAACAATCTGTTATCTTCTGTAGTATCTGAAGACATCCTAGTAATCCCCTACAATAACCAAATAGCACCAATTTTTAATTAGATTAACAGACATTTTTCTTGTTGGTTTGAAACGCTTGATCATTTTATCCATTGAAAAGGCCTCGATAAGAAAACGAGTCATGTCATTGATCCCCATTCCTACCCCTGAAACGATCTTTGGTATATAAGTGTAGGTTACAAATCAATGCAGAAGTGCCTGTTTCACTCAATATATAAAAATTTAATTACATTTCAAATCTCATGTAATAAAGGAATCATATTTCTTATCAAAAAATAGAGATAAAGACAAAAATATGGACATTGATATAGATCCAGATATAGGAAGAACAGCACTATGTACAGATTATCTGTTTCACTGGAATTAAATTATCATAAACCTTACATCAATTATGACATTTAGATGCATATTGTGATCCCTGCAACAGCCACTAAGAAATTAATGGCCAAAATCCCCAGTGGAGCCTCCATAGCGGATGCCTCCCTGCACTGACCACCTCCTTAGGTTGACCTACTGTTCATAGACTGGACATGCGCCTCATGTCGGGGTCAGTACAGCAGGTCTCATTCCTGATGTGGACCACGTCCTCGTGTTGGCCAGTTTGCTATATTTCCTTGAGTGGTCAACCTACAGAGGTTCCACTACAGTTAAAAATGATTGAGTTACATGAGTGAATGCCATCCCTTGCCATACACAACTAGCCATACCCCCAAATAGATTGCCAGACATTATGCTTGGAAGTTATATTTCACTAGTATTGGTTGAAGCCCATTTTTTTTTTCACAGTTTTTGGCCAGGACTGGGTTTGAACCCACCACCTCCAGCATACGGGGCCAGCACCCTACTCCGTTGAGCCACAGGCGCCGCCCTGAAGCCCATTTTTAACAATGTCCCAGTGAAACTTTGCCATATTTACAAAAATAAGTAGTGGGTTGAATTTGGCCTTGAAGCTGTATTGTGCCAGCTATTGTCCTAGGTGACTAAGGGAGAAATTGATACAGTATTTAGCTCCATAAAGTTGAAAACATTACTCTAATATTTTTATTTGTTTTACATCTCATCTAATTATTTTAGCAGTGATATTGGTTTGGCAGGCAGGCTGAACTCATTAATGGCAGGCTGAAAGTACATTAGTGGAAGGTACACATTCAGTCAGTTATAATGAATGCTTTGCAAGTTCTAAATTGTAAGCTCAAGGGTTGAAAAGAGGGATTTTGCCATGGAGGTGTAAAACTAAAAAGTGAATAGAGCAAGGGTAAGCAATATGCCAAAAATTGTACATAGAATGTTTTTAATTATGATGTCAACTATTATAATATTTTAGGTTTTATTGGCCTAGTTGTTGTTAGTAGATACAAGTCAGAAACAACTCTATAAATTGCAAAATAACTAGACCATTGCGATCACTGTCACAAGACCCGGGTCAGTTGTTTTTTCAGCAACAATGACGTCTCTGTGTTGTTATATCATCAGAAATACCAAAAATGTCAGCGCTAAATTGTAGGTTCCAAAGGAAAACCATAGGTGATAAAATCTATTCCATATTACTACTTCGAAAATAAATGTAGGATGATACTAATAAGTGCCCACGATTGTGATCTGAAATGAGATCTTGATTTATCAATAATATAATAGATTGGAAATTATGGTGATGATATGTAAGTATATTTGGCTATAAAAAACTTTATGAAAATTGCTGATTGTATAATGTTTATTAACTAGGTTTATTTAATTATTGAGAATGACCTATTCTCAGTTAATCTTCCATCATATATTCATAACTGAGCTGCAGAACCCTTACTCCAGAAACTTTCGGCATTCTAACGGAAGTTGGGAAAAATACTGGAAGCTCATAAACTGGTCGTTTAGGTGTTTCCAGATTCTGACGTCACCTTTTCAGCTCATGTTTCTGATCAGGGGCTCACATTTCCACTTCAGACTTCTTGAAACCCAGTGGTAGATCTTATACCAGACACTCACGTGTGCTTCCCAGCACTTTCTTATCACATGTCCACGGCTTGTGTACCAATTTGCAAGTCATAAGAATAATAAGATGATTGACAGTGCTACTGAATTAATTTCACAGGATATAAATCTGTTTCTCCATATTGCTTTTGTTAAGTTTCCCATTGATATCCAACTTCCTGATTTTTAGGCCTTACAAAAACGTATTTCATTCTAAATATATTATTTAATAATTTAGTGTACATACTTTGGGATTTAAAATATGTATATTCTAAATATATATACGTATGTGTGTGTATGCTAAGTCTACTTTTTTCCCTAATACTTCTTTTATATAAAAAAATCATTGCTATAATATGTATTCAATTTTAAAATGTTCTTTCACTCAACAAGCCAACTAGAGGTACATAATGAATTGAGTTTCTCTGACAGATGAATTCCAAATAGACTTTGTGTGTGGGATTGTTAAGAGGTAAAAGATAGTCCATGTCTTCCTAAAATGAGTATTCCATTTATTTAATGGGTGGTTTGTTTGCTTAAGGCACTCTTTCAATTTGTACCATTTCGTAATATACCCACCAGGAGGCTGGTTGGCCTTCTCACCCTAAATATATTTAATGCTGTCTTAAGCCCCCAGCATCCATTTTCCCTAACCAGTTGGGGCATATCTTGTAAACAGAATAAATAATTAGCTACTTAACAGCTTCTTACTTGGAACATGAATTTTTAATCACTTAAGTGCAACATGGCAGAATGAGTGAACATATGCCTATATTTTCCTCAAAAAATAATGATCAGAATTACTAATCTCAGCAGGGATCTTTAAAAAAAGAAACAGGGAGAGAGGAATTTAATGGCTTTTGGTGGCCTTAGGACACTAGTCAGTTACCAAAAATGCAGTTAAGTTTCTTGAAAAATTCTGGCTTCTACATTAATGAACAATATCTGTGAGCCAAACATCTCTCCAACCAACTTTAAAGTGGCCTGTCTTCCACATTACCAGCCAGAGCAATGGTTTAGTTACAGCGTGATACATTTTAATAAGTGTCCAGTCTTATATTTTTAAATCCTCTCAAAATATGGTAAGAAAAGAAAGAATTAATAATTTGTTTTTTCGATACTTGAGATCTTACCCTGAAATTATTTTTTTCTGTTTTTTTTCCAGAAATTTGGTTGTTCATATGTTTCATGGCTACAAATTTACCGCCTTACCCTTTCTCTCCAGTAATTACAACAATTTTCTTGCAAGGATGATACTGTTAAGTGACACTCAGAAGCCAATTAGCTTTCCCTGTACATGATTTATACAAATAGAGTTTAGCATGTCCTGAGATCTCTATCCCAAATTAGGTCAGATGCTCCAATTTTTCAAAGTTACGGTTCTCTTTTGTCTAATCAGAAAAACATCTTGCTAAATGAGTTTACATGGGCTCTGCCCTTTATTAATGCTTGCATGCTAGACAACTATTCAAAGTGCTGGGATCTACTAATTCATTCATTTCTTCCTAAGTGTCACATCCTGAAGGATCCAACAGAAATAGAGTTTTGAAAAGAACAAGAGAGAAAGCTTTTCTTTCTTCCCTCATCCTTTGCTTGCTTTTTCTTTCCTTTCCTTCTTTTCCTCTCTCTCTCCCTCCCTCTCCTGCTCCCTCTCTCTTTTTCCTTCTCTCCTCCTTTTTTTTTAACTAAAGAAAAAAAAATAACGTCCAATTTAAACCATTAGCAAGACTCATGGTTGGATGCCATTATGTTGCTAATGGATCCCCAGTGCAGTGTGACACCATTTGTGATCTCCACCGGGAGACACAGACACATAATACACATGTTTATTTTAAGTCTGAAAGGGTACACTAATGGTTTCAGCACTTTAGTGTTAAGTAATGAAAAATTTTCCCCATTGGTAGGAAACGTGTTGTAATGTGATCTATGGTTTTGTGGGATAATAGGGTCTTTTCTCTCTTTAATAGAACCAAGCTGAAGTTTCAAATTAGATTCATGAATTAAGATGAGGCATGGACAAGTTTGTAATTGGCTCCAATTAACTCTCACCACCTCCAGTCATACATACACTATTCTCACAACGCTCAACTAAACACATGGTGAATATCCAATGAATTGGCCCAAGACTGTTCCAACCCCAACCATGTTAGGGTTTTGTGCTTGTGGTGTATTTAGACGGCAGGATTTTCCTCCCTGTTTTCTTTCTCTCTCCCCTTTTCTTTTATTCGTTCTCTTTTTACTAAATTTCATTTGAATATTTTATAGCTAAACTCTAGATGAGTTTTACAAAATAAATAAGAGAAGATTCTAGTTTTTGGACTTGGTAAACACTTTGGCACATTATAACTTTCAGATGAGGAAACAAAAGCCCTCTGAATTTTCTCAAGCAATGTGTCTTGAGTTGGTTGATCTGTTAAAATTTTCTTATTTGCCTTTTATCTTATTTTTTATATTACTCTTGGCAGTCTAAGCCATCATAGGAAATGACACTATTTAGGAATCAACTAGTGGATATCTTTTAAACTTTATTTTTTTTATTTTTTATTTCAGATTAATATAAGCATACATATGATCAGGTTACAATGTTTGCATTTATTAGGATGAGTCCAAGTTGTATTTGAGTTCTCCACCTATGAGGTGTGTCATAAATCTCTGCATTGTACCTGTTGGGTGGGACTTACTTGAACCCCTGCCCTGACTTCCCCCCAACTTGAATTTAATTGTGTTTTTATCTCATGTGGGTCTGTAGTTGTTCATCTACCAGTTTCAAATTAGTATTGAGTACATGGGATGCTTGCTTTTTCATTCTTGAGATACTTTACTAAGGACAACGTTCTTCATCTCCATCCAAATAAATACAAAAGATGTAAAGTTTTCATCTTTTTAATGGCTGAACAGGATTCCATGGTGTACATATATCACAGTTTGTTAATCCCTCCATGGGTTGACAGGCACTTCCACATCTTGGCAATTATCAATTGATCTATTATAAGCTTTTGAGTGCAAAAGTCCTTATGATAAAATCTTTTCTTCTGGGTAGATACTTAGTAATGAGATTTCAGGATCAAATGCAAGCTAATGTAGTCTTTTTGGAAAGAAGTAAAGGGAATCTTCAAAGAACTGAAGCTGGGGATATTAATATTGAGAATGTGGAGGAAACGTATGACTTAGATAAGGTATAATGCTTCCCAAAGATGATCAGTGGGCTTAACCTAGAATAAGCCGATACCCATCACACATGACTCTCTCACATTCTTTCTTCCTGGGAACTTTCTATACAATCAGGGAGGGAGGCAATGAAAAGAGGAAAACATTTATAATGGGCACGATTCTAACAGTGAAAAAGTCATTACATCATTCATTACTTATAAACCTTTCTATCCTTTTCCCTTACGAATTCAATTTTTAATTAGAAGGCATGCGTTGAAATGGCATAAACCACCTAACAGAAATCCACATTAAATGTAAACAAAATCTGGCATTTGAGAGCACATTTGAGATTGGTATGTACCAGGAAAACATTAGATACCAACTGCTGGATATTTCACATCACAGTTCTCTGTGACATGGTGGCCTCTTAGCAGTTAGTAAGTCAAATACCCAGTCGCTTTAGAATACTGCAACGCTGCAGAAGGTGTATGACGTGCAGGGGTGGTTACCATGAGGATTTCATTTTAGCTCAATTCTGATGCAGGTTTGCACAGCTTCTTACAAAATACTTGTGATTTTCCACTGGCTACAGAGCTAACTGAGGAATTCCATTTATGAACACCAAGGCCTTTATGAAACAAACGTTCGTACTTTTGTTTTGTTTTCTTCCTGAGACACAGTCTCATTCTGTTGCCTTGAACAGAGTGCTGTGGCATCAGCCTGGCACACAGAAACCTCAAACTCCTGAGTTCAAGCGAACCTCCTGCCCAGTGTAGCTGGGACTACAGGTGCCACCATAACATTCAGCTAATTTTTCTATTTTTAGTGGAGACCGGGACTCGCTCTTACTCAGGCTGGTCTCAAACTCCTGCGCTCAAGGGATCCTCCCACCTCAGCCTACCAGAGTGCTGGGGTTACTGCTGTGAGCCACCCTACCCAGCCCAAATGCGTAGCAAAATATATAATTATTTTATTAGAGATTTTCCAGTATTTAGATTATATTTTTTTCCTTTCATAATATACCGTATAGCTTTGTTTTTCTGTTTGGTCAATATTTATATCCTAGATACAGAGCTTTTTAGATAGCCATCAATATTTGGTCTGATTTTACAAATATCATCTGCATCATATTATTAAAAATTTAATAAAATAAATGTTTACAAATCTACCTACTTCAGGATATCTAGAGACTGCTTAAAGCTCATTGATTTTAAAACACTTAGAAAATTAGAGTTAGGGTTGAAATAGATTAAAATATGACTAAAAATAATATTTATCTTAAAGCTATACTTTTCAAAATTTAAATTGGAAACCAAATGAAAAGAACTTGCACCACGATATTTTTATTTCAGTGATGCCAGGATAATCATTACAGTCTTCCCAACCCTTAATATTCTAAATGTGTAAGAATCAGGAATTTTCACCTGCTTCCTCAATTTCTTCTCATCCCTGTCATGTAAATATATAAAGAATAGGCCTCACATGTTCACTGTGCCCTGAGTAAGTTTAGATACAGAAGGACTCTGCGGCTTTCCAAAGCTTAGCGAGCTGGCTTTTAACTCGACTGAGAACAAATTCACACTTCCTTTTGCAATTCTCCTGTTCTTTATATTCAACTTCACCACCTACATCGATGATGCAAGATGGAGGCTACACAATAAAAAAGGCCTATGCATTTCAGTGATTAAAACACACAATGATACTTTCACACACATTTTCTGTAACTGAATTGTATGTAGCCCACATCTAATTTTAGCTCTTTGCTTAAAACTTGTACAATTCTTCAGAAGTTCTTGTTATTTTTTAAATGTAATGATTGAATAATTTTGCTTTAAGTGACAGAAATAGTTAACGTAGACACGTATTTATTTAAAAAAAAAAGGCAATGGAAACAGTGATAGGGCAGTTGGTGCCAAGAGAAATGAGATGATGGTGCCAGCAGTTGGAATACCATATGGAAAAATGTAGCCTGGTTTCATAACCAGGATGAAGGAAAATCTGTCAAGGGTTATTTTTGTTGCATATTCATTACCTGAAAAATTGTGTTAATTGCTAAAGAGGAGTCAACCAAGAATCGATTTATTATGATTGGAAGGAAACATGTTAAGACCAGCAATACAGTTTTGGAAATCAATCCAAGTGGTAGTTCAAGGTGTTTTATGTTTGTTTATTTGTTTGTTTGTTTCCACTTAGAACTGACAGAAATTAAATTTAACAAAAATTAAACTTGATTTTGTTCTTGTTAAACTATTTTTATGTCTTTCCTATAATTGTATAGAAATTTCGTAAAATAATACTATCTAATATGAGAACATTATCCTCATCTCCATGAGAAACCCCACACCCACATGCAGTCACTGCTTACCTCTCTCTTCCCACAACCCTTGGCAACTACCAATTTACTTTCCATTCCCACAGATTCATCTCTCTGGATAATTCCTATAATACAGTAGGTGGTCTTTTATAAATTTCTTCTTTCACTTATGCAATGTTTTCAGATCTATCTCTGCTGTAGCATGCAACTCCTTCCTGTCTATGGAAGAACAGTATTCTATTGTGTGGAACATACCATATTTTTTTATCCATTTCTTGGTTGATGGACATTTGGTTTATTTTTACTTTTTGGCTATTAAGAATTATGCTGTGAAGAAGATTTGTGTATAAATTTTTGTGTAGACCTATGTTTTTACGTCCCTTGATGATATAGCTCCAGGGGAATTGCTAGGTCACATGAAAACTTGATTTCCTCTTTTTGAGGCACTTGCGGACTTTTCCAAAGTGGTGGTACCGTTATATTTCCAGCAATCCTTCACATGTCTACAATTTCAAGGACACAGGTCCTACTAAAGAGGGCTCCACTCCCATAACCTGGTAAACCCCCAAAGGCTGCACCTCCAAAAATACAACCACGCTGTGGATTAGGCAATCAATATATGAACCTGAAGGGTTTAGAAGCATACTGTCCACAGGACTCTATTCCTGGGCCCCCAAATCCATGTTCTTCTCACATGAAAAATAAATGTATTGCATCCCAAGAGCCCCAAAGAGTTAACTCATTCTAGTCCCATGTGAGCATGTATGCCAGCTCTGTTTCAACAGGTGAGAGCTGCAGGGGGCGTGGAGTCCTGGGGTGAGACTGCAACCCGGTGGTTCTGGAAGGCAGATCATTAGTTAAAAAGGGGTTGTTCTTGAGCTTTAAAATCTGGTGATATTTGTCTTGCTAGGATTTGAATTTCCTTAGGACACAATGCCCCTTCCTTCCTCCATAGGTCTCACTTGCGTGATGGGAGTGCCTATCACATCCCTGACGTATCGTTTTATTTAGAAGATGCAACTTGCTTGGTTCCACACATTTACAGCTGGGAATAGTCTTGCCTCAGGGTGACTAGGACCTCTAGTCTTACCCATAATTGATTTAGCTGATATTTAGGTGAGACAATGGATTTCAAAAATGAGCTGATTGTAACAAAACCCATTGAATTGTGGAGTTTTTAAGGGGTGAATTTTATGGAATGTGAATTATATCTCAATAAAGCTGTTCTTAAAAGATGAAGGATAAAAATTAGTAGATAGAAGATAGATGATCCCTTTCTCTCTCTGTCCGTCTCTCTGTCCCTGTCTTTCTCCCTCTCTGCCCCCTTTCCCACCCTACTCCATATCCCAATAGCTCACCAGGAAGATAGGGCCTTTATCTGGACCAAATCAGCTGGCCTCTTTGTATCAACTTCTCAGACTCCAGATTTGTGAAAAGCAGATTTCAGTTGTTTCACCCATCCAGTCCATGTTATTTTTGTTATAGCAACCTGAACTTTCTAAGCTAAAATGCCTCTTTGAATTTCGGGAAGAATTGTACTGACCTTCCTTCAGAGACATGAAATGCATTAACCACTTTTTCTGTCAGTGATTTCAGAAACTGATTAAATACCTGTCTTTCAACTTTCTATCATGGGAAACAAAAGTCATGACTCATCATGGAGACCCCAATTAAGGCGGTAATAGCTGAAGCATTTTGCTCAAACTGCATATTTGCCTATGAAGGTACAGATGTCTGTCAGAGGCCTGCCCACTGCCTCCCTGTGCCAAACTTAAAGAATATGGATATTCACCAAGAAACTGTACAAACCAAGCAATGGTACATTATCCATTAGCTTAATCAACTTATTTATTTAATAAAAAATGTATTTAAAAAGTTTCATTTGTTCCAATTTATGGGTAAGTTTCTTGCTATGAAACACATAAGATCTCACACATAAGATCATTGGGGGAATAATAAAATGGTAAATATGGATTGCATTGAAATTAACTAGAAGAATAAGGCAAAATGAACTTAATAGTACTATTTTAAAATATAAAACATCACAGAATATGAATTTATGTACTCCTGCTTCAGTCCATTATCAAACTGAACTTCTCCTTTGAAACGCATTGCCCTTACGCTCACATTTCTTCCTTCTAGACTGTAAATCCCATGAGGGAAATGCCTCTATCTCTGGTGCACTATATTTTTCATTAAGTGCAGTGCCTACCACACTGGGTCTTTATAGATATGGACACACATGTTATATGACTCTAATGCATGTGTCTATATTATATCAAACCACTTCGTTATTAGGAAATCTAGCATTATAAAACTACCATATGCTCAGAACTCTGTAAGCTCTATGCTTTGAACCTAATTCCTGGTATTATTTAGCAAATAAACAGACAATAGACATGAACACATTTTGCTCTCAAATGGCCAGCTGGGTTAAGCAGCAGGAAAGTCTGCCTTTTCCCTGGTGTGGCTCTTTGCATTGTGTCAATACTCAGAACAATACACGTTACTAAACATTTTTAAAGGTAAAATTTTTAGGTAATATTGAAAATGAACCAAGGATGGAATGATACGCATTTTTCAGCAGATGGTGAGATGAGACATGACCACAAAAGTAATAAAATGACCACAATAAATGCTTCTATTTATCAAGCAGCCAATGAGTGTCGGGCTGTGTGAGACACATGTAGATGTGTCTCCTTACACAATCCACACAACTATCTTGTACATGAGGAAGCTGAATTGCAAATGAGATGTTTAAAAAATTGTTAATCAGCTTTAACAATTTATGCAAAGTCCCATGACTCAGTACTAGAAGTGAGACAACATCAGATTTGATGAGGGCTCGAATGTGTGTATTCCTCACTGCCAGTGACCTTCAGTTACATAAGGAAATTTAGAGATGAGCATTTCAAAGCCAAGTTGGAAGTGACATTTAACATGTTTGTTTCTCTGATTACAATTTTATTTTAATATCATTAAAAAGTATTTTTCTGTGAGTAAATACAGCATCAACTATGATAATCTAATCTATCCAAAAAGGTAAATGGTATATTTTAGCAGTAATTCTCCTGATATTACACATGAAACTTAGCCCTTGAGCACTAGCAAGGCATTGTTGCCAACCTCTGATTTCACGGAATGGAATTTGTTGTTCTCCAAAGTATCCAGTTATTAACCTCATATTTGTCTAAGGAAGACATCCAAATTTTACTCGCCAATCCTATATCAGAGTCTCCCTAAGTTAACTGATAAGTTATTTTTTCTCCTCAGAGGCTGCCTGACCACTTTTATAGATGCTTCGTGTGAATTCATCTTTACATGAGAGTTCAAGATGAGTGGATTTCTGCGAAGATTCATGTTTGTTACTGATAGTATTTTTATTAAATATTTCCTATTATTGATTGAAAGGAATACTGACCAGAGAATCAAGATGAAGTTCTGAGCTGAACTTGAGCCTGGCATGTATATACCTTCAAAGTGCATGTGGTGACATCTACAGCAACTTCACTATTTATTCTCTTTCTACTAATTTCTAACTTTTAATAAAATGTGGACGTAGAAGAGTAGCCATAAAGACGTGTACACATGGAGATACTCACAGGCACACGTTCTCCTCCAGGCTGATGGGCATCCAGGTGCCAGCAGTGAGTTTACCTTCCTGTAATCATGTTTGGTTCTGTTCAAACTTTAGCTTGATTTTTTTTCCACTCCTTTCCTTCATACGCTATTTAAATGTCTTTTCTTAGTGGGAATGTTAGTATAGGTAAAGTCTCGGGCAGTGATTTCAGTGTTGAGGAAATCCACGTCCTTTTCTTTCGAAGCGCTCAGTTGTAGCATACTTCCCAAGCTCCCCTGGGGTTGCAGCACTATGAATCCCAGCCAATGATATTGAGAAGAAATGGGAGGTGACCCTTGCACAGTGTGACACAAAATCTCCCCTGTACTCTCACCCTGCCTCTTCCCTCGCCCTCCACTTGGAAACTGGAAGTGGCACCGTAAGCCTTGACTATGCAGATAAGACTATGCTGCTATTGAAAGCCAGTGGCAAAGACGGCAAGGTGTCTGCCAAATTGAATGTCTGGAAGATTTTGTAAGAACAGCCCCCATGACCTATGAATGTTCACAGGTGTCCTATTATGCTATGCTATGAAAATTGGTGTGTTCTAGTTACCACAAACTAGACAACACAAACTAACACAGTATCTGAGAGCTTCTTTGGAAAGTCATGATTTATGAATCTTAACTACCTTAAGGATTTTATTTTCTTTAACTCGTCAGTCTTTGAAGTTTTACAATATTGTGAGGGACTATGATTGGTTGATTTCACGATAACACAACCAATGGGTGGGAACTCCAGTTCAAATCAGAAATACAACAAATGGCCAACAGCTATTGAATATCTGAAAATTAAACCTTTCCCTTGGGCAAAAGGGCTTAATTTGTATTCAATTATCTAATTAATGGTGGTCACAAATCACCTCTGCCTGAAATGGTTACAATAAGGAAAAACCACTCTATGTTAAGATATAAAACATAGTTAATTTCCATTTCATTGGAGTTCCCAATGATCCCCTGAGATCTGGTTAGATAATTATATGGCCTTAGCAGTCCTTGCAGTGTTCAGCCACGTTCGGGATAGCCCATCGAGTAGAAGTTAACAATTGCCAGTGTTCCATCTCCATTTATCAGATCATCAGCATAGAGGGAATAACCAATGCTTTAAAAGACTCTTTTTCATAAAATATTCACAAGAAATAAATTAGAGTTAAGAACCTGTGGAATGATGGTGGATACAGAGAGATTTCTCACAGAGCTGAGCAATTCTATTGACAGTCTCTAGTATCCACATCAGAAGCGACGGACGCCTGCTTCTTGAAGTTTTGTTCTAATCCATTATAAATGCGTGTGTATGTGTCTGCGTGAGATGTAAAAGTTTCAGAACAAATAAGTTCATTATTGTTCCATAAAAGATGGCTGAACTTGGTTCTTGGGTTTCCGTGTGGTTTTATTCACTTCATTTGTCATTTCTGTGAAACATTCCCTTTCATCATTTGTATAAATTCCAATCATGGATATGAATATCAATTCATGCACTGAATAACTGTTGACTCCCTATTTAAAACTCTCTAGATTATATCTTGATGTCTGTGGCATCCATGCCCTGCTAGCTTTTCTATTTTTAGTAGAGATGAGTCTCACTCTTGCTGAGGCTGGTGTCAAACTCCTGAGCTCAAGCAATCCACCTGCCTTGGCCTCCCAGCGTGCAAGGATTCCAGGTAAAAGCCATTTTGTTTCTGAGTTTTCCCTCATTTTCCTACTGCATCCCTCTCTTTCTGTAGTGCAGGTTGTTTTTGTGTTTATCTTGACAGGTTTAGTTTGATGGAGGTTCATCCCTTGCTCCACCAGTTAGCTCTTTTCACATGCAGCATATTAGAAAACTCTCAGCTTCTCTTTTCCTTTTGGCAATAATAACTGATAACTTCAAATGGTAACAACAATATTGTTCATCTCACAGAGATATTAGACGGATGAAGCAAGTCACCTTGTATTGGTAAGGAACAACTTGGGGGGCACCATTAGTCATATTTAATAATAGTGATGACGAGGTAAAATTGTTAAGAAGGGCTGAAGTCTTTCTTCTTATGGTTTAACTTTGAAAATGAACTATGGAAACTCACCAAACTAACAACCAATTTAAGTCATTATCATGTCCTTTATAAATTACCACTGGGAAATGGAAAAATAGATATCAAGCTTCCAGTCTTCCATTAAACATGCTAAAGCCACAATATTGATAAATACAAACCCTCCTGCCCACTGGAGACTGTGCTATTTCCTTTGAGTCTTTTTTTTGGGGGGGGTGGGGCTGGGTTTGAACCCACCACCTCCAACATATGGGTTGGTGCCCTACTCCTTTAAGCCACAGGCGCCACCCCACAGAGTTTATTTTTACATATATTTTCTGGTATATTTGCCTGACAAATATTAATTTCTTAATTATAAAAGTCTATATAATTAAAATAATACTAATAGTTTATTCTCTAGGATTTAATTTTTGTATGTTCGACTCCTGATGTATAAAACAAGAATGACCAATAATATTTGTAGCCTGTGTTTTTATTGCAAATGATTAATTCCTTATTTAAGTCCCCCAAATAGTAGCTCCAACTCAATCTCTTTTGTTTTGACAGATATATTGAATATTTGTTCTTATTTGATTGTCAGTCTATATGGAATTAGATAGGCAGAAGAAAAATAAAATACAAGTTTTATATTTCACTATTAACATATTCTTGCTTTCTATAAGTATTTACACTCTCTTGAAATAGCTTTTACCTTGACTTCATTTGGGATACAGACAATGTAATGCGAAAACAATGAAATCTGAACATTGTTCTTCTACTCACTAAATCTAACATTCTCTTGGCTTCAGGGAAAGAGTAAAAAGAGAAGGCGGCACCTGTGGCTCAGCGAGTAGGGCGCCAGCCCCATATACCTAGGGTGGCGAGTTCAAACCTGGCCCCGGCCGAACTGCATCAAAAATTAGCCGGGCGTTTTGGTGGGCGCCTGTAGTCCCAGCTACTTGGGAGGCTGAGGCAAGAGACTCTCTTAAGCCTAAGAGCTGGAGGTTGCTGTGAGCTGTGACTCCACAGCCGGAGGGTGATAGAGTGAGACTCTGTCTCTACAAAAAAAAAAAAAAAAAGAGTAAAAAGAGAAAAGCATGGATAGTTTGTATGATGTGGCAGTAAATATGCCTCAGATTGATGCTCTCTTACTTACTACCTCAGCTATTAACGTCACTGGCCCTCACTGTGATTAGACCTTCATTCCTCAATGAAATTTTGCATCTTAGCTTTATATTTTTGTTGGGTTGTTTTCTGTTTGTTTTTGAGACAGAATCTTACTCTGTCACCTGGTTAGAGTGTTGTGGCATCATAGCTCACAGCAACCTCCAACTCCTGGGCTCCAGTGATCCTCTTTGCCTCAGCCTCCTGAGTAGCTGGGACTAAAGGTGCCTGCCGCAATGCCCAGCTAGCTTTTCTATTTTTAGTAGAGATGGGGTCTCACCCTTGCTCAGGCTGGTCTTGAACTCCTGACCTCAAGGGACCCTCCCACTTCTGCCTCCCAGAGTGTGGGATCACCGATGAGGCCACAGCACCTGGCCTAGTCCTAGTTTTCCCCTTCAATCCTTCCTTCAGACTGTCAAATTCACTTCATAAAACAAAAGTATCATTTATGATCTAGGGTTCCATATTAATAGTAATTATTCTTAGAAAATAAAATTTTCCATGGTCTAATACATTTGAAGAATATTAAATCAGTACAACTTGTGAGATTTAGAACTTTTAATTCACTAGTGTTCTCATTAACCCTCAAAGGGGTTATAGGATATGCGATATTTAGGTTTGGGCTACTAATAATGAGCAGAACTGATGAAAAAATCACAAAAATGCATCAAATTGTGCATCAAAATAGTTGACTGACCAGAAGCACAGCAGACCAAGTACACCTTGGTAGGGAAACAGTCAGGAAAATCTTATCTGAAAATCTTGGCATGAGGAAGTGGTGTGGAAAACACGAACTCGTGCATCATAGCATTGCACCAGCTCAAAGGGCACTGCCTATGAGGGAGTTTTTAGCTAGAAAAGTGTACTGGAACACCCTCCCTACTCACTGAGGGAGTGAGCATTGGTGTGTAGCTTCCCAAGGGGAGTGCGGTGAAGGTGGCTATAGTCATATTCAGCAGTGAGGTATGTAGCACTTTTTCACGGACATATTCATGAACTTAATGGTGTGTGTGTGTATGTGGCATTTCATAGATTGGAGGTACATGTTGAATTCCATTACACATATACATTGTATCATGGTGATGTGATGCTGCGTGAAAGTTCTCTGGGGTGGTCGGTGACACAGTTTAAACCTGCTTTTGAAATGTTATGAAATAGAGAGGGCTACAAGCTTTCTTGGCGGCAAGTAGCATTTAAACTTTATTTTTCTCCAGCTTATGTAGCTGGTTCTACACGTATGCACTATTAATCAATAATCACACAATTACATTGTAAAAACTGATTATTTTTCTCACAACACCTGCAAATTTACTGATTAACAAATACACATTTTTCTTTGTCTTTAACTTAACTCTAAATAACTATATAGAAAAACATGTTGTCAACGTCTTGCCCATATCCTGATAAGGTCACAGTGCAGCTGGGGAGGAAGGTGGTTTGAATGCCTGCTCTGGATTCTAAAGAAGCTGGAGGCAGCTACTAAATCCTTAACCAACACAAGATGGAAATTCCTAAGGCATCCTCAGAGCTTGTGTGCAAGTTTCAGGCCTCCTGACCGACCTAAGATCATGGGAGTTTTACTTCCAACATTCTCTGGTCTTTTTGGAGTTCTAACCCCGGTCTCTCCTAAATCGTGTTAGTTAAGATTTCTCACTCGCTCACTCTCAGCCTGATTCAGGCACAGACTTATAGGCTTTTTGCCTATATGTGATGTCAGGGTTTCAGTGAGCCGTCACCTCAATAGTGTACACTCTACCCAATGGGCAACTAGTTAATTTTCATCCTTCATGCAACTGCCTTTTCCCCTCTTTGTCTCTAATTTCCAAGGTACTACCCTGTCATGTCACAGTCATAGCCTATCTCCCGCTCATTAGTGAGAACAGGAGGCGTTTATTTTTCTGGTTTTGAGTTACTTCACTTAGGATAATGCTCCTGTTACATTCAAGCTGCTGCAGAAAATGTATTTCATTCTTTCTCAGGGTTGAGCAGTTCCATGCACGCATGTGTAATTCAAGTGTAATTCACATTTCCTTTATGCACTCATTGGCTGATGGACTCATAAGTTGATTCCATGACTTGGTGATGTGAACTGGCTGCAGGAAACACAGCCCAGGTATCATTTTGATATAATAATGTCTTTCCCTTTTAGCAGATACCTCCTAGTGGGACTGCAGAGTTGAATAGTAGATCTGTTTTTAGTTCTTTGAGATATTTCCATACTAATTTCCATAGAATTTGTATACATTTACATTCAGACCAAGAGTGTGTAGCCTTCTCTTTTCACCACGTGTGCACCAACATCTACTGTTTGTAATTTTTTTCTTCTATTAAGTCATTTGTATGTAGATCATGAATACATTTATGCTATTATGGGATTCAATGTGTTGATTATTTGTACAAATTAGAGTGCCTACATCCTACTAATCAACATAACCTTCACCTCAGTTACCCAATTGCAGTGTTAAGACATTTGTGTCCTACACCTGATAGACCCAACTTGTACTTGCAATATGATCCATAGGTGTGGTCCCCCTACTGACCCTCCCTCTATCGACCCAACCCTCCCTTTCCCCTTTCCCTCACCTTCCCTCCTTCATCCTTGACTATAGTTAATTTTTTAATAATGCCATTCTAATTCAGTATGGCTTTAATTTACATTTCTCTGATGACTAGTGACATTGGGCATTTTTTCATATATTTTTTGGCCATTTCTCAGTCTTTTGAAAAATAGCTATTAATGGCTTTTGCCCATTTTTTGATAGAGTTTTTTTTTTTTTGCCATTTTTGGCCAGGGCCGTGTTTGAACCCACCACCTCCAGTACATGGGGCCAGTGCCCTACTCATTTGAGCCACAGGTGCCGCCCTGATAGAGTTTTTTTTTTTTTTTTTTTCTTGCCGAATTGTTTGAGTTTCTCATAGATTCTGGTTTGAGTTTCTTATAGATTATAGTCTTTTGTTAGACACACAGTTTATTAATATTTTCTCCCATTCTGTAGGTTATGTATTTACTCTGTTCATTATTTCTTTTGCTGTGCAGAAGTTTTTAGTTCAATTAAGTCTAATTTGTCTATTTTTGGTTTTGACACATTTGATTTGGGGGTCTTAGCCATAAATTCTTTGTCAAGACTGACATTCATAACACTTCTTCCTATAGTTTCCTCTAGAATGTTTTTTCTTCTTTTCCTTCAGGAATACCTACAACTTTTAGATTAGTATGTTTTACATAATCCCATGTTTCTTACGCATTTTATTCATTTTTAATTTTTTTCCTTATTTTTGCTTTCTGGGGTAATTTGAAAGCCTTTTCTTCAAGCTCTGAAGTTCCTTCTAGGCTATTGTCAAAATTTCCCGTTGTATTTTATAATTCCCTAGCTGAGTCATTCTTTCCCAGATATTCAGAGTTCTTTTAAAATATCTATCTCTTTTTCATGCATGTCCTGAATTGTATTTTTAGTTTCTATGTTTTAACTTTCAACTTTCTCTTGTATCTCTTGAGCTTTGAATCCGTATTTTGAAATTTGACATTTTGTATGTTTTCTTTCTTCTTTTTTCCTCCAGAAGACCCTCTTCTCTTCTGGAGAAGGAGTGCGGCCCTTGGGGGTGCTGAGCTGTCTGTTTTTACTGCACTCTCAAGCTGGTTCCTTTCATCTGGAGTAGCTGTCTCTTCTTGTTTTCGAATTTACTTATATTCAGACTTTTCCCCCGTTTATGGTGTGAGTATGTTGTATGTTGTGCTTGTTTGTTTGGCTCCAATTTGGGGGTTTGGGGGGGCCGAGGTTCTCTACGAGCTCCTTTGTTACAGATGGCCTTCTGTGGTGACTCGGAGATGCGACCGCAGCAGAGACACAGTGACCAGGCTGCTGCCGCCTCTGCGCTCCGGGACGGTGACCTTCTGGGGACGCACGTCTCCGTGCACAGCACTGTCTTCCTGACAGCAGGGCTAAATTCAGTTGTGCTTCTCCATCTCCGGTCTCCTGTGTCAGAACCAGCTTTAGCAGAAGCCACTGGGTAAGTGTCTGAATTTTGTTTATTATTAGGAGGGAGTCTATTGTCTCAGAAGGCCGGCTGGTCCGGGGCAGGAAAGTGACTCGCTCCCCTAACATCGCCCTTTCTTTGGACTGGTGACTCTCTGCTCATTCAAACACAGTCATCTGTCTCCAGGTCTCAATGCTGGCAAGGTCTACACAAAAATGCGTTTTCCACAGCTCTCGGAGGTCTTCCCTCAGCCCTGAACAGAGAGGTTGTGGATTCCTGCTCCTGCAGAGAGGCCAAGATGAGGGAGAGGGCGGCTCCCTCTGGTTCCTGCCCCTGAGCATCCTTGGTTTGTGCTGCTTTGGCTCAGCCGGGCCTCAGACCCCTGGGGATTGCCCACTTCATGGTGGTGGATCAAGCAGTCTCCAGTCCCTGGGTCCCTGAAGACTGTGCTGGCGTCCTGGCTCCTGTGGAGGGGAATCAGACCCACCAGGCTGGAGCCCTTGTCCCTGCGCCTCCCTCCTGCAGGGCTGGCTGTGACAGGGAGCCGGACGCTCCAGTTCTGTCCCCGTGAAGCAGAGGAGCAGCAGGTGCACTGCAGAGGCCACGGGCAGGGCAGGGCCTCAGCAGGGTCAGCAGAGGCAGACAGGCGGCCCCTCCCTCCCTCAGCGGGAACAGCCACCTCTGTCCCTGTGGCAGGAAAGCACCTGGATTCCCATCTCGCTCCCTGACACTGGAAAAGCAGTGCAGAGTGGCAGCTCAAAGAGGTTGGTTTCCAGGACCCTGGGAGGCAGCTGGAAGCTCAGGCATGGAGGGGCAGCTGTGCCGCAGATGTGACCCTCGGGAGGGAGGGAGGGTCCCTCTGGGTTTAGGAGGTCAGCTGGGGCCCTAAGCCCACCCCACTTTCCCTCAAGGTCACAGCGGTTCCTTCCGTCTTCCTGCCGGTGACCGTGAGCTGCAGCCATGGGCACAGAGGGCAGCCCCGGAGCAGGAGAGAAACAAACGTCTGGGCTCAGCTCGGAACGGTGCAGGGCTCAACACCTGCTTGACTCCACCTGGTTGAAGCCCTGCTTCTGTGCACTCTGCAGGGAGCTCCTTTCCTGGGTTCAGGGGCCCATGGGGGCTGAGGAGGTTCTCCTGCAGGAGGGATTTAAAAATTTACCTCTTTTATGTTTACATGGAGGGACCTGGAACATATTCTCCTGACTAAAGCTTCTCAAGAATGGAGAAAAAAGTATCCAATGTACTCAGTACTTCTATGAAACCTACTTATATTTACTCGCACTTTCTTATGAAAGATAGAACACAACTATAGCCCAGGATGAAGGAGAGAAATGGAGTGGGGGGGGGAGGTTTGATACAGGAAGGGTAAAAGGCGGGCCCCCACCCATGGAGAATACTGCCAGGGTACAAGTCAAATGCGTCTAGTGTAGAACATAAATCTTAACACAATAATCAAGTAAATGAGGCCTAAGCTATGTTGATTGGTTTGATGTAACCACATCGGATTGTATAAAAAAACAACACATTGTACCCCACATATGCATAAATGTATTCATGATTTAAAAAATAAAATAATAAAATAAAATCCCTACATAAAGGTGGGGAAACCCAGGAGCATCTGGCACACTGAATCTGGAGCTTCCCCCTCCTGTCTCCTGCTGACCCTGGCCGAGCAGGGCGCCCACCCGGCTCTATCTGCCTTCCTGGCCTCGGTGGCTCCTCTGAGGGACTTCGTCATCGTCTATCTGTTCACGGTGTGAGCATCTTCTCACTCGTGGGGAGATCCCCGTGGGAGAGACGCACACCATCCCACTGAGTCAGCAACCCTAACCCAGAGCCCTCACTCCAGCACATCCCATTACGAAAAGTCTGTTGGTGATTCTCAAATGAGTAATGCTCTTAATTCATTATCCAGCTACATTCAGAGGTAAAAAATATTCATGCGTTTACCTGAATGATGTTTTCTCAGTTTAAATTAAGGCGATCCCACACTTTGGTTTGTTCACCGTAGTCCCACATGTTTCCTCGAATAAATATTTTAAAATTATATTGTCATAAGGGTTCTACTTAAATCATGCTCATTTATTACCAACATGTCAATGAAGTTCAGAATAACTTATAGCTGTGATCTATTTCTTTGTACGACTATCAGTAAAGTTACTTATATGATATACATATAATACACAAAGTGCAGAACAGTCACCAGTTCCACCATTCTCAAGGTATAAAACAATAAAAAACTGACATTAGCCCTGATATATATTTTCTGTGGCTACTGTAACAAACTATTGAAAATTTAGTGGCTTTGCTCAAATATATATGATAAAATTTTGCAAAGTTGGTGTTCAACAAGGCCCTGCTGGGCTATGCTGCCTTTGGGAAACTTGAAAAATCCACTTCCATACCTTCCAGCTTGTAGAGGACACCGCCTTCTTTGGCTTGTGGCCTCATTTTCCTCCCTTCAAAGTCTCGTTCTTACATTGCCTCACTCTTTTCATCCCTTTCGCCACCTCCACTTTTAGGAATCTGAGTGATTCCATTGGGCCTGCCCACATAATGCAAGATTATCCTCCTTTCTCTAGTTCGTTAATTTAATTACATTTGCAATGTGTTTTTGTTTTGTTTTGTTTTCTGCCATGTAAGTTCACACATTCACAGGCTCCAGTTTGGGACATGGATATCTTAGAAGGGGCCACATACACGGATGTATATATGTTTTTCTATATTAATGCTTACATAATTTTTTAAATCCTTGGCATTTTTCACTGGGTTGGTATGCCTATATTTAAAATACAGCCTTTATTTATTATTCAAGGAAAATTGAGGTACAAAATTAGTAACTCAGTGAAAAAAGAATCATACGTCTATGTGCTTGCAATGATAAAAAAGATAAATTACACTTACTGAGAAAGTGTAATTATGCTTAGCATGCATTAGAAATTGATCTCATGTCTTAATAATGCTTTTATCCTCAAAAGAAATTTATGAAGTAGGAAATATTATTTCCATTGTTATTTACTGAAAAAATACTTATGCTCAGAACATTTTGTAAAATACTCAGAGCTACCAAGTGACAAGTCAGTCTGGTTCTACATTCCATGTGTTAATTATTATGCTGAATTCTTATCCTCTTAACCAGGACTCTAAAGATACTTAGTTTTAACTCCAAATAAAGAACATTGCAACCCGTCATGCCTTGTTTTAGCAAGATATTTATGGAATAAAGTATGTCAGTTCTTTGAATTATTTCCAATATTTGAATACCCAAATACCTTGGCAGTTGATATGCTTCATTTTGGGGTAGCACACAATAGGCCTTTGAATCAGATAGCTCATGATGAAATAATGGCTTTTCCTGTTATCTGCTGTGTTTTTCTAGGCTTCAGTTTATTCACCTAAATATGTGAGCTTATAATAATATTTAACTTCAATAAAATATTTAACACTTTATCAAAAGGTGTATTCAGTCATTTCACCTCATATGACTTGAAGCCCATGAAATCTCCAAAGTCATCTTCAAAGACTCTTCTCATAACTCCCTTCTACATGTTATTTAGCTTTCATGAACTACTTGGAAACCTCACCTCACGTTTTCTTCTTAGCTCTGAGACTTTGCAGATTCTCATTTCATGATAAGTACAGTTCTGCCTTTTGTTTCCTGCTGCTCCACTTTTCTCCCTGACATCTCTACACATATTTCTACATGTAGAAAGTCACTGACTCCTGTCCAAGACTGTGGCAGGCGACCCACACTCTCTTCCACAGAGCTCAGAGCTCATCCAGTGTCTGCCTTTTCACCTACTCTGCGTTCTCACATGATGCTGCTTCAAAGAAATGAGGGCAGTTAATGCCTGAATCTCTGGGCCAATGGCCTTAGAAGTTGCTAAAAAATGAGCACAGGAATTCAGGGTGGCAGATTTCTAATAGTTGGCTACAGAAATTTAACAGATCTGCACCAGGAGCTCTCCCAGAAAGTCTTATGTGGGGAATTGGATGAAGTTCCTGAAGAAGTTGTCGGGGAGCTCATCAGAGGCTTCAAAGGTGACGACATCTTTAAATGTTGATGGTAAGAGCCTTGTCTTGGAAGGTGATAAATGTAACATTCCAAAGAATATTTCACAGTTCTGCTTCACACTAGCTTAACTGGAGAGAAATTAAAGCCCTGGGTGACTGGTAAATTGGCAAAGCCATGTGCTTACAAGAACCCAATGACCTCCCCATCACTTGTAGATTAAACAAACCCACATGGATGACTTGTGTCATATTAAGGAGTGGGAAGCAGGTATTGATGGGGAAATGCAGAAGAAGAAATGGTCCATTCTACTGACAGTAGGCAATTGTCCTGGACAACCATAAGTGAATCATCTCACAAACATGACACTGAAATTTCTGCTTCAAAACACGGCCTAAAAAATCCAGTCTTTTGAACAAGGCATCATCAGAACATCTCACATGCACTACCATGCCCAGCTCCCACAGTGGGTCATCACTGAACACCAATCTGTGGTCTGTCTACGGGAGCCAGTTCATGGGCTACGTCAGCTGACGCTCTGCACGCTGTCCAGTTCTACTTGGAATGAACTTCAGCCAGAAACAATACAGAAGTGTTCCGAGAAAGCTAGATTTGTGACAACTTTGAGAGCATGACTTTTGGGCCCCATCAAATAGTCTACCTCCTATGGCAGAATTCAAAGGAGGAGATTTTTAAAGGTTTAGGTTCAATGGATGATGAGGTGACAGTCTATAAAGAACCTGACTTGGAAGTAATTTTCCACGTGATATTGACCAAAGTACAGACCAGAATAAAAGTGCATGAAGCAGCCCATGAAGGAGCAAGTGACGATGACACAGAAATTACAGAGACTCCAGAGGAAGAGGATGTCAGACATTTGATAATGCAGTTGGGGTCATTTGCTGTGGGAAATGCCCAGGTGTGCTGAGTGGTGTAGCCACTCACATTTGTAATAAGCACTGAGAGTGCTTTCACCACTCACATTTGTAATAAGAATAAGAAATAGACCACGATTGACTCATTTTTCAGAAAGAATGGTTAAACCATGGGAAAATAGTAAATGCATTCACTTTGTATAGTCCTGTATGTATGATTTTATTGTATTTTAATTATGCATAAAAGCAAAGTACTATCAGTACAGGAGGCCTATTATTATTATTAATTTTTTTTTGAGACAGAGGCCTATTATGTCACCCACAATAGAATGCCATGGCATCACAGCTCACAGCAACCTCAAACTCTTGGGCTTAAGCCATTCTCTTGTCTCAGCCTCCCAAGTAGCTGGGACTATAGGTGCCTGCCACAATGCCCAGCTATTTTTTTGTTGTAGTTGTCATTGTTGTTTAGCTGGCCCCGGTTGGGTTTGAACCTACCAACTTTGGTGTATATGGCTGGCACCCTACTCACTGAGCTACAGGCACTGAGCCAAAGGAAAGTTCCCAAAGTGGCCGTCTTAGCAGATTATTGCTTCGTTTAACAAAGTTTAGGCCATAAGTAGGTCACCACTATGCTATGGGTGCCGAGCTAGAGGCCTCGAATTATATTGACCAGTTTGTTATAGACCTTTGTATGATCAACTTACAGAGTTTTCATTGTGTACATGCACATGTATATCTCCTTCAAATAAAATCAATAGAGTGAGAGTGCAAAATATACAATATACAAAGTGCGCAATCTGCAGGATGGGCCTGCTGACTGGAGACCCAGGGAAGATCTACAGTTTGAGTCTAGGCAATCTGCCAGCAGATTCCCCTCTGCTTCCGCTGAGGGCAGTCTTATATTATTGAGAACTTCACTTGATGGGGTGAGGTCCCCCACAGTTTGAAGGATGATTAGCTTTGCTCAGTGACTAGGGAACTAAATGCTAATCTAATCCATCTAATCCACCAAACACTTTCACAGAAACATACAGAATAACAATTCACCATATATCTGAGCACCACAACCTAGTCAAATTTACAAATAAAATTAAAAATATCATCTGCAGAAGTCCTCGTTTGTGTTTTTGATTTCCACAAATCACGTGAAAATCCTTCCTCACGCAGTGAGTCTGCTTTGCCCAAGTCTCCATCAACACAGGCGATTTATAAAATGAAACCGCTCATACTTCTAGTTCACCTGTAATCGTTCCTTCTCTCATGTTCTTCTTTTCTTTATGTAGGTCTGAGTATCTAATCTGTATCATTTTTATTATCTCTGAAGAACATATTTTAACATTTCTTGCCAGGCAGATCTGTGGGTGACACATTCACTCAAGTTTTGTTTGATAGATTATTTCTTCTTCACTTTTCAAGCATAATTTCACTGGATTCAGTTGTCTGGGTTCAGTAGTTTTGTTCTTCTCTCATTATTTTAAACATTTCATTCCACCCCCTTACTTGTTTGCATGACCTGCAGGTGTGTCTTGCAGAGCCTGAGGCCAGCTTGAGTCACAGAGGGCACGGGAGGGGGCATGAAGAGGCCTTGTCTGATCTTTCTCATGGCCAGCAATTCAGTTTTAGGGATCCCCTTGGCCCAGGGGAGGTACACTTAGTCAGCTGCTGGGAGGAACTTGAAGATTTACTTTAGTTCATGCTTCCCAAAGGAGTGCCTCCAATGTGACCTTAGTGACATCTAGCAATGAGACATCTTTCTTGAACTTAATTGTTGGAACTCATAGAATATGAATAAGAAGTCAACTTGCATCCATCCTGAGACTCTCTAAAAGCGGCATAAGGTCAATCACCTCTTGTGTAATATGAAAGTGTAGTTTACCTTCTAATACACTGGGTGCCTCAAAAATCACCCCTGAAGTCACCAGACATAGGGAAATATGAAATTGTAGCTAAATGTACCTTTATTTACAAAATGTGCATGATGAAATTCCACAAAGACACGGCCAGCACATAAGAGAATATTCGGTAAAATTTTGTGATACATAGTTTGTAAATAAAGACACACTTAGCTACAATTTCCCAATTTCCCTATATATGGCAACTCTGGGGTGACTGTTGGGACACCCTGTATTATGCTTATTAATTATGACTTGCTTGTGCTCCAGAGGGAAAAAGCAAAAACGCCAAATATAAAACATTATTGAGTGTGATAGAGCATATTTGGGTAGAAGAAAGAAAGAAGTTGCAGCATTCTTAGTGACTTTTAAATTGCCACTTCCATTCTCTTCATTATAAGGCATCCCCTTTTCTATCCCCTTTTATTTTTCTATTTTCTGTAAATTTTCCAAGCTACACATTTCAATGCTTTACCTGCCCAGAGCCCATTTGGTGCTACTTTTTCTTAACAGTTTCTGCAAAATTAAATACTTCTTTTTATTCAGGAGATGGACTCAAATACTAAAAAAATATTTACTATTGACCAAGAGCAAATCGTGCTAAGCCAACTCTATATAGCTGCCAAGAAAATGACATACATCACCTTATCACATAAAACTCTTTTCATAAAACCATAGCTTTCAGGGTTGAAAGCTTTCTCCATAATCTTCAACCACCTGCTCAAATCTATTTTCGATAACCTCAAACAGTTATGCACCCTAGCAAATTCAGAAATTTATTTTACGGACAGATCTTTAACCATGGTGGACAAACACAGTGGCTGGACAAGAATAGCTCACACACAAGGAGATGGGAAAGGGGGGTTCAGAGTGTTATCCAGACTCGTCAGAACACAGCAAACCCCACGGCATGTTCGGCTGTCATCAATATGAGGGATTCTTCAGCCGCGGAGGGTAAAGCCTGGAATGTATTGGGTTGTCAAAGTGAACATGGATTAAATTAATAAAAACTGAAGCAGTCCCTGGATAGACACTTTACTGAAAAAATTATCAGGGACGAGATTTTGGGTTGGTAGTTAGAGTAACTTGAAAGAAACTCTCACTGTTGACTAACTCTCAGACTATCACCATAGCCTATTTTCACAGTAGTTATGAGGTCATAGCCATACTTAGCAATGAATACAAACATATTCTAATACATCATTTCTGTGAAGAAACATTGTTCAAGTCTTCCAAGTGCTTTTTTCAGTCCTTCCCAAGCCATTGATTCAATAAAACAATGAACAGAAGAAATCATGTTTTTTTAGCGAGTCATCCAGGGATATCTTCTTGGTCACATGCTTTCCCCAGCTTTTACCTGTCCTTATGAATGATCTTGAAAGGGATAGGAATTTCTTTCAAGCCAAAACTTTTTTTTTAATAAATATTTATTTCTTAGTGCCTGCTTCCATGCAAATTCTCTTAGGTAAAATTTTATTGACTTTTTCAGTAAGTACAAAAGGCAACATTCTCCATGTCCTTTACAAAAACTCATAAAACTCCTAGGATGATGAAATGGTACTGGTAAAAGAGATGAGTGGTGTGTGGACACACGGGTTGAGCCTGTGGAATTAAAACTCACTTAACCGAGAGAGACTAGTCTACATATCTGTATATACTATGAAAGTGGGTAAATGATAGTGGATTTTCCCCCATTATAAATAAAAAAGGAATATGTCTGGTCTATCAATTCAGTGTAAAAACAGTCTAGTTCAAATTAGAATATGAATTGACTGATGTATCTTGGACAGGAAGCACAGCGTGGAACAAAGGTGCTGTCCTGAGTTTATTATTACCTGACAAGCAGAGCTCCATCCGACCGGTTCTAATCAAGATGGTCATCGGCTCCTGGCGCTACTGCTGAGGCTGGAGGATGACATTTTATTAAATCCGTCCACTGGTGAATTGTCAGCACTTATTTTGCTTGTATGTTCTGCAGCTTTCAGCTTTATTGATCATGAAATTTTAATATACTGCTTGGAAACGTATGCCCGCACTTCACCAGCAGCGTCAGACTGACTTAGGCCCTAGCTGCCCTCAAGAGAACAGCCCGCTTCATTTTGTTTATAATTTCTCTTTCTTTTCCTCTCTCCATTCTTGCCTCTCTTTCAATCCTCCTCCTTTTTTTCTCCTAGAAATAAAATATGCCTATGAATTAAAGACTCAAAATCTTGTTTGGCTTCATTTACAGTATCGAAGCGTCTCTGGATAATAATATTTGAAAAAAATCTGTATAACTGAGCCTTTTGTGGTGTTCATCAGTACTTGCCTATATTGAGACATTAGTACATTGTAGCACTTTTCCTGAGTTATATATAATTTTGTAAAGCTGGTTAGGTCACATTTCTTATCATTTAACTCACACATAGCAACAATGTCCCATTAACTCATATAAATGGCTTCATAGTTCACACTCATTTTATTTACACATCGGAGAATTGGCATTTGATGACTTTCAATTTTTATAATTTAGTTTCTCAGTGGTCTTTTGAACAATCTTTTCCTTCAGCACCCTGAGGTCATTTCTTTTCGTCCCCTCCTTCCTGTCCACACGGATACTGGCAGAAGGAACCATTGCTTGTCTTTACTCCTATTGGTCTTACAATAAGATTGAAAGTCTGTTCAGTATGTTGATTTTTCTCCCCCAACAACTCGCTTGCTGCAGTTCTCTGTTAGCTGGCCACTTCTCAACTTCTGTCTCTAACTGTGATACGTAACAGCCAAACTACAAGACCTCTGGTCTCTGACCGGACAGCAGGAGAAGCAGACTCATTAATTCCTTTCCTTTCCTCTCACTCACTTTAAAAACAATTTTCATACTTTTATAGTAAAAAGTTGTAAAGACCACATCACAGTCGCATTGAAGTATCCTGCAAAACTCGGAGACACACACAACTGGTCCTTTCTTTAAGTTAGCTGCCCGGCAGGATCCTGTGACTAAATCAATACCTGATGGTACAAAGATAGAACCGTCTAGCCGGGCGTTGTGGCAGGTGCCTGTAGTCCCAGCTACTCGGGAGGCTGAGGCAAGAAAAGCCTAAGCCCAGGAGTTGGAGGTTGCTGTGAGCTGTGACACCATTGCACTCTACAGAGGGCAATAAAGTGAGACTCTGTCTCTACACACACACACACAAAATAAATAAATAAAAAATAAAAAATAAAGATAGAACCATGGTCACAGTTACACTGTAAGAACACCATAAAACAAGAACTATTCCAAGTGGCAGGCATGTTTCTGGAGCATTAATGTGTCTGACAAAGGACATTTTATTTAGAATGATATATGAATCAGTGGAAGAAATTAAAAAAGTAACGTGTCTTGGAGAAATCTGAGATGTATTCCAAAAGAAATTTCAGAGTCTGGTTTTGAAATACTGGCTTTAGGACAGCAGCAAGATTATATAAAATCTATATGTAGATATTTATGGCACAGACATGTAACTTGAAAAGAATGTTTTTGAAGATAAAAGTGTCAGATATCAAAATAACAGTAAAATTAGAGAAGGTTAATGTATTTTAAAATATTTTGTTTAACAAGAAAAGTGATGAATTTCTCTACCATACACAGAAAACTAATTTTAATTTTGAAGGAAAAATAAATTTACTACTGGATAACTAGGAAAAGAAAAAAAAGGGTCAGGCAGATGTAATTTACAAATCAAAATACATCTCTTTCTTTAGCAAAATATACAAAGTTGAAAATTTTGAGATTTATTTTAATACCTAGAAAAATAAACATATTTAAAATATGTAAAACATGGTAACTCCTTGGTAGTAATTTTTTAAATTAATTTATATTTATTAATATGGTAACTCATATGGCAGATAAATAGATCTCACCCAAACTCAGTTGGCAATAAAGTCTGACCTCAGCTAAAAATGGATTTTTATTAATAATCACGTACCCAAGTTAATATGAGGCTATTTACTAGCATTTATTGAGCCTATTAACTAGGACTAGTGGTAAGTTTTATGTCATAAATATTAACCTGTTTCTTACTTTTGTTCAGAATCCATGGGATTGTCACAAGACCTACATTGTTTGTAGCATATCACCTTTCTGAACTTATCACCTGTCTGAACAGTTCCCAGTTCTGAAACAGGTCAGATTCTCAGTGTGTTAAAGACTTTTGGACTTGTGCAGTGGAGGGAGAATTTTACATTTACATTTATTTGCTTTTTTCCTAGCATTCAATCACTTGTTCAAGAAACGTATTTTCTACCGACTGTGTGTTATAAAATATCTAAGCGCTATTAAAAAATCCTGCTTTTAAGTAGTTTATAAAGAGGAATAGACATGTGAACATTTAATTACGGCCAACACTAGGACAAGGGAGGCACCGTGAGGCTGAGGAAGCCCGTAACCCCGTCTGTGGTGAGGGGTCTGGGCCCACGAGGGAGCCCTTCCCACCTGGGAAATCCTCCTGGAAGAGCCTGATGTGCTCATCGGACTTGGTGACATGACGTGAGGACAGTGAGTTAAGGGCAATCCCGCTAGTCCTGACCTGGGATCTCCTAAGTGTTTGAGTCATATTGGAGCAAAGTGAGAAAAAGCCCAATGTGATCATAGGTTGAACATTTTAAAAATAATGCTTTTTAAATCCTTTTTTGCTTAAAAAAAAGCATAATATAATAACATTTAGCTTTTTACAATCTTTTCTCTCTACCCCATTCTACCCTCTCTATGAGTAGATCAGACACCGTGGCTCAAAATGCTCCTCTTCAATGTCCTTAGATGAGATTTGAGGCTACAAAATGTTAGTTCCAAGGGAATTTCGTCTGTTTTGTCCAAGTAAAACTCCCGTTGCTGTGACAGAACACATTTCAAATATATTTGCTGAATGCATAAATGAATAAATACTAAATGTAAAGAATAAAAGGACAGGAATTGATTTATTTACGGAATGGTGATTTCGATTGCATATTCTTGATTTTAATGCAAATCCAGATGGCAAATAACTTCATGCATCTACCTGAAATTCGTTTCTCTTCCCCCAATTCTGCTATTACAGCACAAAACTCAGTCATCTGTCTCATACCTGCAGACACGTGACTGAATCACTTCTCCAGCTGCTGACCCTGAACGCACGTATGATTTGCTTAGCTTAAAAATTAAAAGGAGAAGATCTATCACGCTTCTCCTCTTCCTGGGACTCCTCCTGAGTCTAGCTGTGGGAAACATGAAACAACTCAAATCCACAGCGCTAACATCATTTATTTAATGTGGTTGGAACGAAAACCCCAAGAGCACATCCCTGCTTTCATTCTAGAGAGAGTCATCATGCAAAGTAGCCATGCACGGGCGGGGGGGGGGGGGGGGGGTGGGGAAGGAGAAACCACAGGCGTCTCCTTCATCCTGCTCACAGACCCTTCTGCCTTTGCTGATTCCAAACCACTTATTAATAAATACTCATGAAGGGAGTGCTGTGTGTGAGGCGTGGCCCATACACTCTTTCATGTATTTCTTGAAAAGCAGCTATTGGAGAAATGTTACATATGTCATTTTTATAGTCCTGGAAATGAAGCTTAGTGAGTGAAATAAATCACTTTAGATCTCAGCCTTAGTAAATGGCAGAGCTAAAATCTCAGGACTCGGCTGATTTGAATGTCATCTTTTTACCACTTAAGAAAAATATATGTCATTTTCAGAAACTTCCCTTGAGATATACATTGGGTTCAAATTTATATTTCACATATAGAATAGCATATATGTTTTTCATAGAGCACATTATATCAAGGGTTTTATGTGAAGAATCTACCATCTACCAACAATTTAAATCGTATTTGTCAGTTCATATACGGCCATTCCTATAAAAACTTGAAACATAGTCTATGAAAAGAGTTGTGAAGTTTTGAGATGTAAAATTATTAAAGTTTAGTAAATTTTAGTAACTTACTGAAAGGTTGCACAAACATAAAAATATACAGGTAATAAAAACAAAGATACTTGCTAAGCATTTTTAAATATTCTATGAATAATAAAATAATCAAATAATTACTATAATTATTATAAACCAGTTGCATGTATAATGTTCAAGACTTGCATTAATTAATCTTTTTGAATCTATTATTTTAGCCTCAAGCGTTTTAGCTTAAGTTTAGATTTTTCTCTTTCTAGGTAATATTTATTGATATATGCAATAGATTCACCCCCACTTCCTGACAATATCTAATCCAAAGAAAAGCTTTGGTTCCGTAAACCCTCCCCTGAAATTTTCTAAATCTCATCCTCATGCTGAGACACACCATGGTTCACTACAGAATACATTTTCCCTCCTGCAATTCGTAAGATCTCAACTTTGTAAACTACAAATATGTTCCCAGGTGGCTTTGGTCATCATATACAAGGATTCAAAAATACATATTTACTATTGAATTTGTAGCAGAGAACTCGTTTGACAGCTCAGTTTGTTGGTTTTTTGACTCAGAACAATATGTTTAGTCCTGTGAATATTCACCCTTTTGCTACAATGTCCCTTGACCCTCACTGTTTTCTTCCTCGTCTTATTCCCTCCTTCCTCTGCTGCTGCTTCTTGTCAGAAATGGCAATAAAGAATAGAGCTTAATTAATTCTAGTTATTATTTCAAAAGTATGCATTTTAGTAAGGAAACGCACTATTTTTATTACAAAACATTCGATTTACCCAAAGCCTATCTAAGCTATTCAATAGTCAACTGTTTCCATCATGATGTCTGTAAATATTTTCAAAAACAAACAAAAAAATGAGCAGCTGAAGATAGAAGCCAGAAGCAAGGAATATACAGTGCTGGGTTCCCGAGAGCCTCAAGGGCTCCACAAAATGGTTTTGAAGCCCCAAGAGGAAACATCAGTGAATCAAGCAATGCCACGTAAGTTGTTACAGCCACGCTCTCAGAGCCGGGGTGACCAGAGGCCAGCCTCGGAGTTGTAATGAACAACACAGATTAATTGCACACAACACACACCCACTATCTTTACAATCTGTGAATCTTTCTAGCAAAGAGCTACATTTATTGAAAAAGAAAGTAATTAGGAAAAGTCTAGAAAGCAAAATAAAAATATTTTTCCAAAAGTGATTGTTATTTTGTGATCTCTGAAATTTTGGAAGAAAAATAGGAAACATTCAGCTAGAATGCAATGTATAAAAATGCACTTACCTAAAAGCTGTTTTCAGGAAAAGGCTCACCACAGCACTCCAACGCCTTGTAAAGCATCGAGGGTCGCTATCTCCTTCTTGGCCGGTAGCTCCCATTTGGAGGGTGAGCTAATTTCCTTTGAATCTTCTTGTAGCTCCCACTTTGCCTACAGTTCAGACTAGGACGTAGGAACATTTTTAGCAACAACTGATCTAGAAAAAACATGGAAAATATTTGTATGTCTTTAGAGTTCTTTTATATTCCTATTTTAAGACTTAAATATCAACATTTGTTTAGCTAAATGTAATTGGACATTAGAAAACTATGCCAACTCTGAATTGTCCTAACGTCAAACTATTTTTAAATGTATAATAAAACCAAGGCTTCAGTTATGTTTCTTCATTATTACTCTAGGTAATAAATTATTGACTACTACACCAACTTTTAATTATTTTGAGTAAATTATAAACTTTATCAATAACTAATTTCTCTTATTTCCTATCCTGCTCTCAATCTTTCAAATGATACTTTTTAACTTTTTACAAAGTAGCATTTAAGAAAAGCAAGGAACACAAACTTACAAATAACTTTTTAGTAGTGATATTAAACCATTTGATGAAAGAGAAATTTGAAACTAGTGGCAAAAACAAACAAAAAAATAATATTTATTTTGTAAACTCTATCTTAGAACCCTATCAAATCATTATACCAAATTACACTGTTGGCATTGGATAGGTCATTTAGATTAAAAAAACAACAAAGACACCTTGCATTTAAACTGTACAATGTCAACCAAATGGCCTCACCAGATGCTCACATAACATTTCATTCTGCAGCTTCATGATAATGCTATCATTAGCACATGAAATGGTCTCCAAAATAGATCATAGACCATGCAACAAAACTAGCCTCAACCATTTTTTTTAAAAATTGAAATCCTATTAAGGGTCTTTTCTGACCACAACAGAATCAAACTAGAAATCAAGAACAAGAGGAACTTTGGAAACTGTGCCCAGAGGTGGACATTAAACCACATTCTCCAGTACGACCAATTGGTCGGTGAAGAAACTAGAAAGAAAGTGAAACATTTCTTGAAATAAACAGAAATAAAACATACCAAAACCAATGAGATTCAGAAAAATCAATTCTAAGAAGGAAATGTATAGTAACAAATGTCACATCAAAAAAAAGTAGAAAGATTCCAAATACACAATCTAGCAATGAACCTCAAAAACTATAAAGGCAAGAATGAACCACATCAAGTTAGCAGAAGAAAAGGAATACTAAATATCAGTGCAGAATAAATGGGATAGTGACTAAAAATCATAAAAAAGATCAACAAAACAAAAGGTCAGTCTTTCAAAAAAAGGATAAATAAATAAAATTATAAAAACAATTTTATGAAGAAGAGACTCACTCAACTAAATAAAAATCATAAAAGAAGACATTGCAATTAAAACCACAGAAATACAAAGGATCATGAACAACTATAGCCCAATAAAAGATGAAAAAACGGAAGGTGTGGATAATTCCTGGACACACGCAACCTGCCAAGACTGACCCAGAAGCAGCAGAAGGTCCTGAACAGACCAGAGCAAGCAGCAAGCTTCACCCAATAACAGCAAGTTCCCTCTTCACACACTTGTAAGAGCTCAGATTATTGCTGCCTGCGGACTCTATTCTGTACAGCAGATACCTGAACTTTTTCAGCCTGTAAAATTGTAATTTTACCAAATAACAACTCCTCGTTTTCCTTCAACCTCCATTTCATCTCTCCTTACATAAGTTTGACGACATTAGATTCCTCAGGTAAAGGGAATTGTGCAGTATTTGTCCTTATGTGGTGGAATTAATTTATTGAGCATAACATCTTCCATGTTTATCTGAATGGCAGAATTTTCTTCCTTGTTAAGGATGAATTATATCCCATGTATATATGGATAACATTTTCTTTAATCATGTGTTTGTTGATTGACATTTTAGTTGTCTCCATGTGTTGGCTAATATGAATAGTGATACCATGAATGTGAACATGTATGCATCTCAATATATTGATTTTATTTTCTCTTGATACATACAGAGGAGTGAGATGGTTGGACCATATGGTATATTTATTCCTATTTTTTTTTTTTTTTTGAGGCAGAGTCTCACTCTGTCACCCTCGGCAGAGTGCGGTGATGTTACAGCTCACAGCAACCTCCAGCTCTTGGGCTTAGGTGATTCTCTTGCCTCAGCTTCCCGAGTAGCTCAGACTACAGGTGTCACCACAACACCCGGCTATTTTTTTGTTGTAGTTTGGCTGGGGCAGGGTTTGAATCTGCCACTCTTGGTATATGGGGCCGGCACCCTACTCACTGAGCCACAGGTGAAGCCCTATTCCTATTTTTTTGGAGGAATTTTCACACTACTTTTCATAACAAATTTTTCTAGAATAAACAGATAATATGTATATGCAGTATTTCATGTGTAACTGGAAACCTAGAAGTTATAACACTGTTGCAAATCACTTAAGTTAAACTCATGAGCAAATGGCTTTATATGAATCATGGGGGACTCCTTGTTAGAAAAGATTTATTCTTTTGTAATCAATTGTACTGAAACAGTGAAGTCATATATGAATTTGTCCTCCCCTGGCAAATGATGCCCTAAAGCAGTGATCCCCAACCTTTTTGGCACCCGGGACCGGTTTTGTGGAAGACAATTTTTTCATTGACTTGGTGGAGAAGGTTTGATGTGAGTTGCAAGCAATTGATTATTATGGTCTCTGTTAAACCTCTCTGCTGATGATAATCTGTATTTGCAGCCGCCCCCCTCCCAGCCCCCAGGACTAGCTTCAGCTTGACCTCATAAGGAATATGCAAGCTAGATTCCTGCATGGGGTTCCACTGTAAACTGATCTGACAGGAGATAGACTCAGCAGTGATAGGGTGGTGATGGGGAGTTGCTGTAAATATGAACAAAGCGTCCCTCTTACTCCCCTCCTGCTGTGCAGCTAATAGGTCACAGACCACAGCCAGTCAGTGGCCCATGGTTTGGGGACCACAATCTTAAAGGATGAACTTAAAAAACGATACCTAGAAAAAACAGTGCTCATTTCCTATTAGGATAAACTCATGTTCATGTAACAGTAAATCCAACTAAAATGAGTAAATCTTTATTCTGAGAAGCTGTATGATAATAACATCAAATTCAAAAAAACATTAAATATACAGTTAATGTAGAGAATTCATTGTTCAGTCATGGTCTAAGGGCCAACATTTTAAAACTATTATTTAAACAAACTAGTTATCTATCATTTCAACAGCGACTCATAAATGTTAGATGACCAGTCCACACTTCAGTAATCACTAATTAAGCTTGACAGTAGCACTCCGGTAAAAAATGATATAATTTTGTTGACACCAAAAAATTTACCACTACTGATAAGATTTCAAATAGTGTCTGAAGAGTGATAAAATACAAATGTGAGCAAGTGAAACCAATTCTGATGTTTGCAGAGCTGCACAGCCTCATTCAAGTAAGGAGACAGTCTCACAGAGACGCTGGTCGGTCTGTTGTCAGCCTCTCCTGAGATACACTGCTGTGTGGGTTTCACAAGCCCTGAGCCTCTGTGCCACTAGAATTCTTGAACTGAAAACTCACAACAATGCTATTACTGCTAAATATTAGCATGTTAATAGAAAAAAATGAACAATAAAGATCATTATAAATGTAAATATTCATGTAAAGTATTTACCTAAATTCAGTCATACAAAACCCCATTTCAAAAGGAAAGTTAGCTTACATTCAGCCCCTCTGAAGCTATAATGACCTTTGAATTCAAGGTTAGGTTCTAATTTCCTGAAATAGAAAAAGTTCTATGTCAAGTCAATGAGAGCTTTATAATAGAAAGCTTTATTTTGTAGTCCTACACCAAGCAGGAGACAGGGGCTAATTTGCTGATATATCCTACTGAATGAGCTGAGAATAGTAACTGCCCACCAGGAAATTTAAAAACCCACTTGGAGCGTCTTTATCAAAGACCAGAGGAGTAGAAATTAAGTGTTCTCAGTCATAACTGCTTTCTAAATAAACCTTGTAGTAATTATGCACTCGGGATAAAAAACATTTCATTGGGAAATAAGGGAGCAAGATACAGGATGTGCTTGTAAACTTGTCCTGAATTTTAGCCAATATTTTGGAGAAAAAACTGTAATGCTTAATCAGAGTATATTTTTCTGTTAATGTTAAATCATTCAGTTAGCACATTTAGAATGTTGCTCTTATACTGTATTTGTATACTATCGTCTAATAAAAATAGTTTTACATATTTTACGGGTTTGTCATATGAGGCTTTTATAATTTTGAGGTATGTTCCTCGTATGCCTAGTTTGTTGAGGGTTTTAATTATGAAAGCATGACAGATTTTACCAAATTCTTTTTCTGCATCCGATGGATTTTATCAAATTCTTTCTATGGAGATGGGCACATGGTCTTTGTTTTTGTTTCTGTTTATGTGGTGAATCATGTTCATTGATTTGCATATGTCAAGCCATCCTTGCATCCCTGGGATAAAAGCCACTTAATCCTGGAAAATTATCTTTTCTGATTTGCTGTTGAATTGTCTGCTAGAATTTTGTTGAAGATATTTGCATCTATGTTCATAATGGATATTGGTCTATAGTTTTCTTTTTTCATTATATCCTTTTCTGGCTTTGGTATCAATGAGATACTAGCTTCATAGGATAAATTGAGGAGGATTCCCTTTTTCTTGGTGTCATGAAATAAATAATTTTAGCAAAGACAAAAATATAACACTTTATACAACTGTGCAGCCTGTTGTAGCTGCTGCACAGTATCTGCATTTCCTCCAGACTCACACTGTCTATGCTGACCTCACTGCCAATGTCCTTATCTTTAATTCAAATTTTAGAAAAGGCTATCTTAAAAAAGTGACATACAAAGGCCAGGCGTGGTGGCTCTCACCTGTAATCCCAGCACTCTGGGAGGCCAAGGCAGATGGATTGCCTGAGCTCAAGAATTTGAGACCAGCTTGAGCAAGAGCAAGACCCCATCCCAAGTAAAAGTAGAAAATTAGCCCAGTGTTGTGATGGGCACCTGTTGTCCCAGCTACTCAGGAGGCTGAGGCAGGAGGATGGCTTAAACAAAAGACTGTGAGGTTGTTGTGAGCTATGATGCCAGGGTACTCAACCCAGGGTGAGGGAATGAGGCTCTGTCTCAAAAAACAAAACAAAACAAAAAAACCTACTTATAGAGTATTGTGACTACTTATATGGTAGATGCTGATTCAGGACCCCTGTGGGCCCTGGTCCAGAAAGCACTCAGGAGAAACCGGCTGTCCACAGAGAGTCTGCTCAGGTGACCAGCAGAGGTCCTGCCCTCAGGGGGAGCCCTCCCGGTCACTAGGGAGGGGGTGTAACAGTGGTCCCTCCATTTTTCTCCTAATAAATAAAATGTCTGAAGGCAACTAACAGGCAGATGAAATTAAATGTCAGAGTCAGCGTCTGTCTTTAATAACTCACAAAGAAACCCTCCTCTCGTGCAGTGGGTCAGATGAACATGTCAAACATCAATTTAAGATTTAATAGTCAAGATTGCTAATCTTCAGAGGTGACTGAAGGCTGATCCTCTATTAAGATAAAGTCGTGTCTCCCACTTAGAAAATCTGAACTTCTGACACTTAGAGGAGGGACGACATTGTGGGTGGACCCAGATACTTTGCTTTCATGATGTACTTTCACTCCACACCATAAAAGCTAACACCCTTTGTGTGGAGAGATATTATGGTTACAAGTCTTTCCCCAGCAGGGCAACGAGACCTCCTCTCGTGGGCTAATCCCACCACTTCTTCTGGGCAGTAGGCTTATAAACAGATTTAATTCAAATTTCAAAAACAGTTCATCTGGACATCACATAAAATATCGTATTTATCCACGGTATCAATGTCATCCCTGATTATACGGAAAGAGCCAGAGGCAGATGCACAGCTGAAAAAACCGAGAGATGTGAACAACTCAAGACCTGCCATCTTGAACAACATCCAGGTATCTACTGGCAAGAGGCACATGGGCTACCCCTTAATTAAAAGAGAAATCGCAGTATCTTCTATCCTTTACTGAGATAACGGTGGGCACGATGTGTATCAGACCCCACTTGTTATCAAAGTGCTATTTCAAGTACGGACCAGGCCAGATCAGCCCGCGCAGCCTGATTCCGCAGCTGCAGGGTCCCAGCCTCCGTGTGTCGCACCACCGGGGAAGACAGTGGGCCTCTCGGTCCCCCGTTACTGAAGGGACTGGCTGGTTCTACAGAAATTAATGCACATTCTCATTTGCGTTTCACTTTACTGTGTTCAGGTCTGTGCCGTTGTGCTGAGAGAAGACCTCATTCCACACAGCATGCCGGTGAGACAGAAGCTGAGGCCGGGTCCCCTGCGCAGACCCCGCGGCCCTGCGCGTGTCACACTCCCCAGTCGCGGGGAGGGAAGACGGGAAGGGCCCTGGGGGTGGGGGGGG
>CAUYRH010009285.1:0-31750 GCA_963574655.1 Perodicticus potto | reverse complement strand
GTACAGATATCTTTATTGTGATGTGATTTTTGGTCTTCTGGATATATACCTAGTAAAGGTATTATAGGATCAAATGGCAGATCTATTTTTAGATCTCTAAGTATTCTCCACACCTACGGTGCATCTTAGTAGGGTACTGGTGAAACTTATTAAATGTAGAGTATCAATGTCTTTATATAGTGATTAAGAAAATGCCATGAAGGCTATGTTTAACGGTTCCACCAAAATATTTCAGATTGTATATGAAGTCAGCACATTGTGCCCCATGATTGCACTAATGTACACAATTATGATTTAAATAAAATTATAAAAAAGAGAAATGTATATTCCTAATACATTTTTATCTTAATTTCACTGAAATTACATTAAAATAAATTATTTTTCCTAGAGATAATTACAAACCAACAATTTTTACCAAAAAAAAAATTAAAATTGTAAACTTGAAATGCTTTGGCTTAGTAGTCACATTACTTTGTGGGCTGGATCTTCCTATCTCTCACCTATCTCTCCAGACGCATCTGTGCTACTTTTCACTCTTACGATCTTCATATTCCACACATGATCAGCTTCTTTCATGTCTTCTAAGGTTCTCGTAATCTTTGCCTAGACAATGTCTCTGTTTATTTTTACATCCATAGCTAGATGACACGTTGTTAATTTCATGTCTTATGTCCTCTTCCTTTTATAAACCTTCATTGAACAAGTTCTCTACCAGATAAGTTAGGTCTTTCTGTTACACAATGCAATAGAAAAAGTTGCATGTCTCCATTGGAATTATTAATATTTCTGTCCTCCCCTCAAAGTAAGCTTCATAATAGCAGGATTTGGGTTCACTATGTTTACCCATATAGGTTCTCGATAACATCCATGGGGGAGAAGTGAATGAATAAGTTTGAATTAATCTGTTTATCACATTTTGCATATTTACCCATTACATCTTTATTGTGTCTCAGGTGTGATTTTCTCTCCTCATACAAGATGTGAATAGCTGCCATCCCTCTATTATCTTGATTTCATGCCCTCTGCTCCCAAATCCCCATCTTTTCCAGCTTTCTCTCTGTTTTTCCTACTCTGTTGAAACTCTGGGACTGTACCCCGAAGGTGAACATGACACCACAGTGACATCCTTACTTCCTTCTCCACTGAGAACACTGAGGCATACAAAGATAAAAAGAAATTAAAATGGAAAAAATAATACCATGCTTGCGTGCTGCTGAGAATAATAGCACACACTGGGAAAGCATAGTGACAGAAAAGAGAGGGGGCAGAATTCCTGGAGCAGTGTTTTACATGGGTGAGTATCCAGTCACACCACTTTTCCTATCTTAATTTCTTTTTAAAAGCTATAAAAATAATTTTCTGATATTATTTTCTGAAATGTATTTTTTAAATACAGTTTATTTTGCCAAATACTAGTGTTGAACATTTATGCTGTATATTTAATCTGATAGTGTTTGATACAAATGTGTGAGGTTTCTGGCTTTCTTTGATTATCTTCACTAATATTTGATCTTATGTTATCTTTTTATATAATTTATTATTTTTAATGATTTCCTATTTTTCTGCTTTCTTTTTTCCTATATACTTTGTCCCTCTATTAATTTAGATGTCATATACTTTGTTTTCATTCTAGTAATATTTATTTTTAGGTAAATGTAACACTATTATTTTCCTCAAATATTCATGTTGACTAACTACTCCCATGTAGTATAAGACATAGGTTATTTCAACTTACTTTCTTCCATCCCTTCCCTCATTTTATATCTAATTTTTGTTAGAGAAATCTAAAATTTAAGTCTACGTTATGATTTCCTGTTTTCTATGTCATGTTTTTTCTTTCCAGATTTTTATACTATATTTATATATATATTATAACAATTTTTTAATATTATGATTTCTTCTCTTTTCTTAAAATCTTTGTTTTTGATTATTTTCTCATTTTTTTGAATTCTTCAAGTCTCTTATAGTCAGTGTATGAGTATACTATATTCTTTTAACACTTAGACATTGAACAATTGAATGCAAATTTAGCCTTGTTATAGAGTTCTTTTGGTACAATCTTTTCCTTTGAAAACTCACTAAATTTTGTTTTACTTTCAGGTGTTATGTATAAGGCCAAGAAAGTTTGGGGATTTATATTCCCTGCACTATTCCCATAAGCTGATGGGGGAGAATATGAAAGACTTTAACTGTGTCAAATTTTTCAAAGTATAGGTAATGGATAAATTGTGTTTCTTTTTACTTTGTGACCAGGAAAACCTTGCAATCTTTTCAACCAGAAAGCAAATGACAGTTGTTCAGCTGATTTTGGTACCTCAGCCTCACCTTCTTTGTCATCCTGCCTATAGGCCTGTTCAAACAAACTGACCTATTTATGATGGCACCGTACAAATTATCATGTAAAGTACACAAAATCTCCTAAATTTCAGCTCTGGCTAGATGTAATTTATTTCTTGATATTTGTGATGACTTTCATCTTTTTTATGAATTTAAAAAAAGTCATATGGGATGACTTTTAAACTAAGTCTTCAAACTAAGTCTTTACCAATATTTTCATAACATGTTCCATGCATATAACTAATAAATGAAGAGTGTGAAACAACTAAATATTTTATTACTATTAAACAATTTCCATCTGATACCAATATATTGAGAATATATTAAGGTTACAATATAAGTTTATAATCCTTCCCATGGTTTCAAAGTCAGTTTGAAAACAAAGAAGAAATGGTATCAACCAAAATTTACCCTTAAAGCAAGGAAACTTTGAATAAAAACTCAAAATTTCATAATGTATTCATATTTTTCCCTTTATTTCACACATAGGTGGTAACATTCCCTGTTCATGTTATTTGTTCTATTAATGAAGATCTACCCAGAAAGGATAGCTATTTGCAATACAAAGCATTCTAATATAAACAACACAATAATAACAAGAACAACAAAAACAAAAAGACCTTAGGAAATTTCAGAAAGTACAACACATCAAATACACTAACAGTTAAGGCAAGGAAGGACTAATTGCTGATTTAATGTAAAATTGTGACTATGCTTAATAAAAATTATATTTAAATTTATTAATGACTTACAATAGGTTAAACAAATAGAATGCTTCTGAAATTCATAGTGAACTATTTTTATTTAGGCAACTATGTCTATAATTAGAAATGATACTCGGGTTGGGTGTGGTGCCTCCTGTCTATAATCCTAGCTCATTGGGAAGTAGAAAGATAGGAGGATTTCTTGAGGCCTGGTAGGAGAACCACTTGAGAATGAGAAAGATCCCATTCTATAAAAATGAAAAAATTAGCTACATGTGGTGGTGCACACTGGTAGTCCCAGCTACTCAGGAGTTGCAGTGAGCTATGATGATGCCACTGCACTGTAGCCAGGGTGACAGATGAGAACTTGTCTCAAAAACAAAAAAAGAAAGGAAAAGAAAAAAGAATGATACTCTATTTTTTTATTAATATAATTCATAAAAGGAGAACTATTTCAATGTATTAGCTTGTGAGATAATATCCCTAAAAAATTGTGCATATTCAAAATGGAATCACAGGGATTAGAAGGCAGTGTGACATTGGTAACTAGACTCTTTTGGCTTATTTAGTAGTTTTTGGGTGAAAATTTTGATATACAAGTAAATGACAGCTATCAATTTACGTAAGATAACTAATTATCAAAATCATTTAAACAGAGATTCTTAAATTTTCTTATTGTTGACAAAGAGCTAGAGAAGGAGCGAGGGGGGTGGGGTCTTGGTGTGTGCCACACCTTTTGGGGGCAAAACATGATTGTAAGAGGGACTTTACCTAACAAATGCAACAATGTGACCTGGTTTCTTGTACCCTCCATGAATCCCCAACAATTAAAAAAAAATAAAGAAAGAAAAAGAGCTAGAAACACCTTAAGTAGGTTCTTTGAATATTTAATAAATTAACATTGATTTAATTTATTTAGCATTGAATATGTGCTTATTTTCCTAGCACGTACATAAGTCTGAATTTTGGTGGTGACGTGGAAAATCCATTTTTTTGGATTGAAAAATGGGAAGCTTTGTAAAATAAAAGAATTTTAAAATATTACAAACTTTTAAAGATTTTATATAACACTATTCTTCTAAGATATGAGAGGCATTTTGTTTCTCAAAATATGTTTGAAGAAGGCAAATACATATCATGTAAGAAATGAAAATGCATTGATTGCATATCATCATGGATTACATCAGTGGGCCCCAGCCTTTTGGGTGCCAGGGATTAGTTTCATGGAAGGCAGTTTTTGTTCTGACTGGTGGTAAGGGATTTAAGTACACTATGTTTATTGTGTATTTTATTTCTAATATTACAATGTAATATATAATGAAATAAATATATAACTCACATTAATGCATTATATAATTATTCATAGTTTAACTCACATTAATAAGTTATATAATTATTCACTGGAATAGTGGGAGCCCCGAGTTTGTTTTTGGCAACTAGACTGCCTCACCTGGGGGTAATGGGAGACAATGACACCTGTGTGTGTAACATTATGTCCCTTCTACTCTGCAATCTCATTTTGGTTTCTGTCACTGCAAAAACCTCTGTTTGCGAAGATAGGATGCTGGAAATAGAAGCAGACTTTTCATTGCTTTTGTGGCAGTCTCAAAGTATTCTGCCTGGACTTTAATCCAGAACATACGAAGATTTGAATTTGTCTCAAACTTATTTTTAAGGCCACCATCATTTGTGATCTCCGGAAGTTGACACTCCTTTGGCACAAAGTTGATTCACTTGACTCATTCCCAAATAGGTCATGGATTTGTTCTTTCCCAATTTTAGATTTAGGCAGTCTTTTGTGCTTGGGAAGTAATGCTCAAACTATTTGGTTTTGTTTTTCTTTTCTTTTCTTTTTAAATTTCAGAATGTAATAGGTGGACAAACATTTTGGTCATAGAATTGCTTTTGTATTCCTTGGGTCAAAGTTATAGGTGTTCCCATCACCTGTGCTTTATACCTGTTAGGTATGAATTTACTGATTCCCTTCTCCCTCCTTCCATCTATTTGATTTGCAATGAGTGTTATTTCTATGTGTGCACATAGTGTGGATTGAATAGTTGCAATTTAATGGTGAGTACTTGTGGTATTTGTTTTTCATTTTTGTGATACTTCGCTTAGAAGAATGATCTCCAGTTTCATCCAGGTTAATACAAGAGGTATTAGCACACTAATTTTTTTTTTTATAGCCGAGTAGTACTCCATGATGTACATATACCACTTTTTATTAATTTACTCATGCACTGATGGGCACTTAGATTGTTTCCACATCTTTGCAATTTTGAATTATCATGGTATAAACATTTGCATGCAGGTGTCTTTTTTTTTTTTAAATATAACATATGCCATTTAACTTTTTCCTTTGGGTAAATACTTAGGGGTGGGATTGCTGGTTTGAATGGTAGGTCTACTCTTAGTTTTTTGGGATATCTCCATACTAATTTCCATAAAAGTTGTACTAGTTTGCAGTCCCACCCTGTATATTAACAAAAGTAAAGAAAGACAAAGATATCATTGTGGTAAAGAGAAGAATTCAACAAAAAGACTAACAATCCTAAATGCAATCCTACTTGATCTAAATAATATGATAAACAGCAGCAGTATAATACCTGGGGACTTTAGACTTCAATGCCCCTGTAACAGAACAGGTTAAATAATCCAAACAAAAAATTAAACAAAGATATAATGGACTTAAACAGATTAGAATGCACATGTCTTAGAACAAATGGGCCTAACAGGCATCTATAGAACATTCTATTCAAAAACTACCCAATATAGTTTTATTTCTTTAGCTCATGGAACATTCTCTAAGATTGATCACATCCTAGGCCACAAAACATGTCTCAACAAATTAAAAAAAATAGAAATTATACCATTCATCTTCCCAAGCCACAGTAGAATAAAATTAGAAATCAATTTTAATAGAAATGTTCATCTTAGCACAAAGTCATGGAAACTAAACAACCTATTGCTAAATGATAGTCAGGTCAGGTAGGAAATTAAGATGGAAATCAAAATATTCTTTAAACTAAGTAATAAAGGGCACACAAGTTTTAAAAATCTGTGGGACACAGCTAACACAGTCCTGAGAGGAAAATTCATAGCCATAAGTGCCTACCTCTCAAAGACAGATCACAAATCAGCAATCTAATGAATCATCTCAAGCACCTGGAAAAGAAAGAGAAAACCAATCCCATATCTAGCAGAAGAAAAGAAATAACCAAGATCATAGCAGAACTAAATGAAATTCATAGCAAAAGAATTACTTAGAAGATTTTTGAGATGAAATGTTGGTTCTTTAAAAAGATAAATAGAATTGACAGTCCCCTCATTAGATTAAACAAAAGCAGAAGAGAAAAGATGATGATAAATTCAATCAGGAATGAAAAATGAAAAAAGACAAAGTTCAAACTCTTTTGAAAGCTGAGATAGGTCAGGCACCAGCCAGGAGAAAGAAGGCCCTGGCATATTTTCTTTCAAAATCTCTGCTAATGTTTGAGATATATCAAAAATTCCAATGTTCACTTATTATCCCCGTAATTTCAGTTTGGCTTTGAAAGCAACCACTTTATCTGCCAACTTGAACACAATTGTCCTTCTCTCTTGAAGTGACAGATTGAGTTAGTTGAGTAGGTCGAATATGTCACACAAGGAAGAAAGTTTTGCTATCTATTCTGTGTCCCTGAAATGTGCTGCCAATGGTGACTATTTTTCTAAAAGAAATCTGTGGAGCAGCTCTTATAATTCAAAAACTCTGGCTAGTGGGCTACCTTTAGAATGCCACTTCCCTTCTGTGGATGAGAGAAGACATATGTGCTCTGCATCCATCTCCTCACAGAACTGTAGAAATAGACATGAGTTAAGTGCATTTACTTCAGTGTGGTTGATAATTTAAATCACATTCTGCAAAATGTTGTTTAGCTCGGGTGACATTTTTTGGCTAGCTAGAATTTATCTATGGATGACATAGTGCGTAGACTCATATTCAAAAGTAATTTCCTTGAATCAAGTAGTGAAACCAAAAAGCTGTCTGTTTATTGGCTATAAAGTAGTATCTCACTGTAGTTTTGATTTCCCTGATGACTAATGACTAATGATGCTGAACATCTTTTTATGTGCTAAAGATCCCTTGCCCATTTTAAAATTGGATTGCTTTTTTTATTATTGAATTATTGAAGCTCTTTATATAGAGGGACATAAACCTTTTCTAAGATATGTGGATAATAGCCCAGACTTTGGAATGAGTTAGCCATGTGTGTAAAGTTGTGATTTGCCATTAACTATTCATGTATCCACTTAATTGATTTGAACCTCAATTCTTCATCTTTTAAATGTTCACAATAATACATCACAAATATTGGGTGGCACCTGTAGCTCAGTGGTTAAGGCACTGGCCACATACATCCAGGTTGGTGGGTTTGAACCTGGCCTGGGCCAGCTAAACAACAATGACAACAGTAACAAAAAATAGCCCAGCATTGTGGCAGGGGCCTATTGTCCCAGCTACTTGGGAGGCTGAGGCAAGAGAATCGCTTAAGTCCAAGAGTTGGCAGTTGCTCTGAGCTGTGACATCATGGCAGTCTACCGAGGGCAACATAGTGAGAATTTGAAAAAAAAAAAAGAACATCAGAAATATTTTGTGCAGATAGGGATTAGGTAGGTTCTGAGCATAGTGTTTGGGGCATACCAAATGTTTTGTATGTTTTAGGCAATGTGTCCAGTTTAAAAAAAATCTCTTCTTCAATTCTTGACTCTAGTTTTCAACCATAGCTTCTGGTTGAGGTAACTCTGTACTTCAGAGTACTTTCCGTACTACCTATGCCTTGTTATTTACTAATTTGAGGTGCTATATTTGTGTTTTCATGGTGACACCATTTACATTCAATAGAGGATCATCTATGCCTCTGAGAGTTATGTAATTTGGTGGCCCATTTGTGTCTTGAGTTCTTAATGTGACTTTTGTCTAATAGCTCCTTCGCTTTCTGGTTTGAGTTCCTATCACTGATTCAGGTATAGCTTCCAGTTTAAGGCAAAATTTTTAGTTACCTATGTCCTGAAGTTTATAAAAAAAAAAAATCTTTGCTCATGAAAATGTGCATAATCTAGTCAGTTAAGACTCACTAAATGCATCATAGTAAGAATTCATTTCTGTCCACAAAATTCACAGTTCTATTGGAATTTGGATAATTATTTTTCATTTGGAGAAAAAGCAGATTTTTAAAAAATCTGTAACTGCAGCATAAAAATGAAAACTGTTTGTCAAGTGTCCTATTTGTTGTTTCTGTTCAGATTTTTGTTTTTTCTCTCTGTGGACATGAATGGAGATATCTGTCTTCTATGTCATTTTTATGAGTGGATAGAATCAAATCTAGCAAAGAAAAGGATTTTAAACAACAGCATACATAATAGGTTAACTATGAAGATTATTTCTAATTCTGTCGGATACACTGTTGGTGACAGCCCAAAATCATTTGGGAAATTATCAAGAAAACAACTCATACTTTTAAAGAGATAACTTTTGTTTGTACTTTGCTTTATATCGTCTCATGAATTTTTAATATACATTCTCTCTCTCTCCCTCTGTCTCTATATACATATATATATTATAAATTAACATTCTCTCTCTCTCTCTCTCTCTCTCTATATATATATATATATACATATATATATTATAAATTACCTTTGGGGATTATAACCTAATATCATGCCTTATGCTTTGCAGAATGGAAATCACTTTGAGATGTGGTCATATGAAAAATTTATCTGTATTAAAAAATGAAATAAAAACCTCTAAAAATAAGAAAGAAAATCTCAACAGAAGAATGAGGAAAGACTTAAAAAAGTAAAATTTAAGTAATAATCAGAATGTAAAAATTGGCCAGTCCCATCAGAAAAAAAAGGAAATAGAAATTAAAACATTTATTTGTTTTTTTCATGTTCAAATTGGCAAAGATTCAAATAATAACACCAACTATTGACGACAGCACTTGGAAACGCATATGTATCATTAGTGGGAATATGACTCTTAAATCAATGTGAATGTAAACACTTCCTGGGAAAAAATTTGGAAATACTATTAAGAAAAATCTTTACAATCCCCCAGCAATTTGACTTTTTTTTTTTTGTGGAAGTATGTAGATTTCCTTCAGGCTTCCCCCACGATTTGGATGTACGGACATAAGCAAGGTCAAAGAAGTTAGGCCACTGATCCTTTTTTTTTTTTTTTTTTTTAAGACTGGGAACCAGGGTTTATTTGACCTGAAAATAAGTTCAAAGACTTCAAACAAGGTCAATGTTCTCCTATTCCCTGTCTCCCTGAGCTTCATTCAAAATCATTGATAGAATCAGATTACTGACGCAACCAGGTAGAACTAGGCCTCCTCCCCCCACCAAAAGGATTCAGTATATGTTCCTCCCAGGAAATAGTGAATGGACCAATCCCTGCCTCAGTGACCCTTTCCCATCCCCCTGCCCAGGTAGAACTGACCCACCCAGGAAGGACCCAGGATATGTCCCTCCCAGGAAATAGTGAATGGACCAATCCCTGCCTCTCCGACCCTTTAAAATCCCCATCTGCCATAGCCCATGTGTGAATTTCTTCCCAGTCAGGAATTTCACCCCACCAACACTCAGGTGGAATAAAAGCCATATTGGTCTTCAGAACTGGTACTCCATTTTCCTTTCATCTCGTGCCTCAGAATAATCTTTCATGGGTCCAGAACCTCTCAGTTAATGCTTTATTTTTTAATTTTTTTGTGGCTTTATTTTTATTTTTTACTTATTTTTTTAAATTTCAGATTAATATATGGTTACATACAATTGGGCTATCGTTTGCATTTGCTAGGTAAAGTCCAAGTTGCAGCTGATCCCTTCACGCAGGAGGCGTGCCCTGTATATCCTTACATTTTACCGGATAGGTAAGAGTTTACCACACTCCCTCCTCTTCTTCCACTTCTTGAATTTATATGTGTTTTTCTTTCATTCAGACCTGTAGTTATTCATTTACTAGTCTCATATTAATGAGGACATTTGCACTCAAATGTTTATTGCAGCTCAATTCACAAACGCAAAGATGTGGAAACAACCCACGTGCTATCCAAGTGCCATGTTTACCCATGAATGGATAAACAAACTGTGGTACACATACACCATGGAATACTGTTCAGCCATCTTGGACATGAGTGCTCTGATCACTGCCTAAAACTGGTTGTTTCACCTATATTCCTTATGAAAATATTTTTGAAAATCTGAGACAAAGCACAAGCAAAAAACCAAGCAAAACATCTGGCGTACTCCAAACGCTGAATCACCTGCTAAGGTATTTCCAGGGGTTTGGAACTTTTTGTAGGTAAAACAAATTGAGCTAGTTTGTGTCAATGGCATTTAACTCCTGTAATACTTGACTCATGATTGCTTCATTGCTTCTTAAGGGGAATAATCCAGAAACTTAAATTAATAATTTTGTGATAAAAATGATATTAGAGGAGGTTTTTAAAAAATCTTCAAAGTCTGAGTTATTGAATTATTGATAAATAAATTACTCTGCACTGCTAATAAGTACCCCAAATAATGTCTACTAAAGAAAAACTTAACAACACAAAAGTCACAAAATTAAATCTAGAAAAAGCATTTTCTTCAAACACAGACAAAAATAATTTATAATCACTTTATTTCTTTTTCAAAATACATATGAAACAGAGTAAAATTATATTTCAAGTGCTTTTCCATTTTCTTTTACAAAAGTAATCATAAACTGTACACTTCATAACTGCTTTGAGGTTTCATTGTTACATAATTCATCTGAACCTGACAAGTATGTTCACACATTCTCAAGAAGACATGGTAAAAATACTGCGATGTGTAACATCTTTTAAAGGTGGTTGCAAAGAACATTTGTTCTAAGTAATACAATTATATGCTGTCAAGTTTCACAAATGGCTGGTTACCATGTACAAAAGCCAGAAACACGAATTTCAAAAGATTTGTAAAATGTCTGTTCTATAACACGGAAGTCAAAGATATTGGTTTGAACAATGGCTAAGTATTAAGTCACAAACTTCATTTAAAAAGTCACCTTATGAACAAGGACCGAAGGGTCCAAAAAAAGATCAGATATGGTTGATCGGAATAATCTGATGTCACGTGTGAAATGAAGACTTTAGTGGTTCTTGCCAGTTTAGAATCATTGGCAAATATCTTGGGCTTTTGACTAGTGGAACTGTCACATTTACAATGTAAGGTGGTTCTTTATTATTTTGACTTTTCGATTCTTCATTCTGAAATAGAAGTTTCACTTCATAGTATTCCATAATTTCTCCATACTTTGCAGATGAACCCAATCATCTTTCTCAGTTGAAAGGTCAATGACACACAGTAGTGTGAATTACACCAACTTGGGCTGGGCTTTTGCTTATAAAACAAACTCTAAATGCAAATATTTTGTGTATTAGAATTGGTCTACCTGATTTCATTTGTGCGGTGATAAAATCTGTGAAGCTATTCACACTGAAGACTACTGTGTTCTTCAAGTGGAAAGCTTAAGGGGCAGTTTTAAAGAAAAAAACAAAAGTTATAATGAAATCCACAAAATGATCTATCTAGATATAAACAGGGCAAATCATGCAATTTTTACAGAGAATATTTCTGTGGCCGGTTTATATGTAGTTTTAGAGATTATCAGCTTTTGGGGGTCCACAAACTTTATTCTACAGTAAAATCATATGCAAGTATATTCCCTGTATTAATGTTCAGTTTAGAAAAATAAAATGTTAAAGAACAATTTTGAAAAGGATGGCAAAATAAACACCAGATGCCTTAACCTTCCAACAGTGAGACTTACTTTTCTTAACATTTTGGACTTATATCTACAATATGCAATGATATCCAATAAATTATTATTTATTTACTTCTAAATTTCAGGTTAATGAGGGTACAAGCAACAGGTACAATAAATTATTTTTGAGGAAATGAAAACATGACATTGAATAACTGAAACTCACTACTCTATGATAAATATGGGCTTTTTGCCCATAGCAAATGCAACTCACAACAAAATTTCAGAAGAAATTGGCTTATTTTTATCATCTCTTGAGAAGATCAGGCATAGTTTTGCTCTTTGGAGAGGATTCTCATAGTCCACATAGTTTAGAAGAAATTATTGTCAGTTTTAGATTAAAATATTTTTATGTAAATGTGCCTACAGTTAGTAAGTAATTTCTAAAGTCTCAGTATAGGATTATTCTAGTTAATTCCTCCTGACAGGAGAATATTTAAATCATTTCAGGCATGAAAGGGCCTATGCTTTCTCTTAAACATCTTCCACTTAATTTTTCAGTCACAGTTTGTAGCATTCAAAATGTTTGCATTCAATAAATCATTATGTTGCACTTCAGCCCTTAATTTAGAGCTTTCATTTTTCAGATCTCTTAGCATGGTGTTGTCATGCTACAGGATCAAACCCTGGTTTCCTATCTTCATGATGAGCAGGATGAAAATGAAAATAATTGTTTACTTTGGTAAGAAAACACTTGAACCAAATATCTATTAACTGCCACTGTTCAAATACACATCTACTTAGTTAACTGTTGATGGTAGATGGCAAGTAATTACCAAGACATCTTTGATTAAATTACCATTCGCTGTAATTAACAGAATGCTGAGTAAATACGCAAGTCTTTTAATGAAACAGAAAATTCTTACTGAAAAGGATATCACTGAATAACATATTGGAAACTGAATCCACTGAATCCACTATGTCACTGAATAACATATTGGAAACCACATTTAGTTTAATTAGCGCTGTTTCCCATGTAAAATATAAACTCATCATTTTTTTTTTAAATAATGGGTCCTGATAGCAGGTTCAGATGAATCATTCCCTCAGTCATGTCACTGAGTTAACTATTAAATGCTGTGCCTTTTTTTTCTTTTTTATGAACAATGTTAGAGAAATTATTTTCCCTAAAAGTTAAAATACAAAGGAGTTTTTGATTTTTCATCTCAATGTCTTTGTTTCCATATGCTTTAACATTTTTACTTAACTGTCGTTTAATACTGCAAATTCTTACTTTATTTTACTTTCAGTTGTTTTGAATCATTTCTCATTGACAGTTAATATGTTTTTGGCCTAAAGATGAAAAAGCTTGGATCAACCTAAGTGCCTCAGAACAACTGGAGTTGCTTTAAGTACAAGTTGTGAAGAAAACAAATCTCTGCCTTAGTTATAGATTTAGTAGAGGTTGAATGACTTTCTTTATTTTTTAAAATTTTTTTTGAATGACTTTCTTAAATTCTTATCAACTCCAGATTTTTTTAAATTACTAGGCCATGAAATTTCTTACTATTATAACAATTAAGTCGCAAAAAAAAAAAAAAAACAAACTAACTCCATTCCATAAAAATTTACGTTTTTGAAAAATATCAAGTACTCTTTTTAAAGAGGTACATGTGTCAAATAACCATGAGTCAGTGTTAAGATTTTGTGTCCCTTTCTTTACTTATAATAGTCTTTGGCTCTTTGGGTGACTCGTCCTGAAGTGTGAGCTATGTTTTCTGTTATGAACAGCAAAAGTTAACACTGGAATGGAATTTTGACTTTTTCAATTTCGAAGTAATTATTCATTGAATGAACGCTTTAAGAGATTGATAACTATTTAGTCTGCAAAATTTTAAAATAATAAATGCAATAGGAGAATAAACACAATTGGAAATGTCAGTTAAATGTCATAACCAAATAGGTTCAAATATATTTGCTTTTATCTAAAACCTGAGTCAGTATTGATCAGTTGCGATCTCCCTGCAGTAACTGGAACATGCACACACTTCCCAAATCTGCTAAGGAAGTGGGTGCTTGGCTTTGCTTTCCTGCCTCTACTCCCCTGGCACTAGTTCTTATGATATTTATTACTGAGCTGTGAATATCTTAATATGTTGATTTTTTTTACATGTAAAATAATTTACCAGAAACACAGGCCTGGCCTGACCAAAATAATAATAACAATAGTAATAGTAATAATAATAATAATAATAATAATAATAATAATATCGTCATGAAAAATATTATTAGGAAACCAGTGTAAAAAAGCATCAAATGTTCAGAGTTTTGTGAAAAGATTGTGTACTCTACAAACATTAATGTTCTTTTCATATTCAGGGTACTCATTCTCCTGATTGCTTGTTAATGAATCAGGTACAAGCAGCAACAGAACCCTAAAAACTTAGAAAGAACATCACAGTGTTACGCTAATGAGTCAACACTTGCTCCTTTTTCCTAGACTTATGTTTAGTAAGTCCCTGAAGAAGTCCCTGAAATTAGATTTTCATTGAATACCTGAACTACAACTTCATAAAGTGCCAGTCCTGTCATTAAAATGTGGTGTCCCATACAAATTAGAGGACGCTATTTCTAACATCAAACCTTAGTTTAAATATTGAAGCTAAAAATATTTCATTTTCAGTCACAAGCAGAAAGAGATAAGTTGTGCGTAAATGGATGTGTGGGCTGCATAGAGTAGGGGTGTATTTTATTAAAAGTGGAAGGATTACGTTTTTATGAATGAACTATCGTTTTTAATAATCATGCTTTATCAATTTGAGGGTAAACCTTCCTCATGTAGGATGTGAAAGATGAGTTGTAATAAATTTCCTCCCCTTAATCTTTTCCACAGGATGAATAAGTGCTCTGGCATGAGGAGTTTATTCTAACTTCTAGGTAACATTTTTTACAAATTATTTTAAGGACTTATATTAATCTATAATCCCTATATTAAAGTCTCCTGATTGGCTGATGGTTCATGTTTTTTCATGGCACGCATCAAAACATGTACGGATCAATAAGAAGTCCTTAGAATATGTTTTTGGATGAGAATAATGATTATTCTCAAGTAGGAAACGCAGTTGCTAATTTACTTTAAGCTGCAGCTATATCTTCTAATAAAGCAACTGTGTCCAAAGATGTTAGTCTATTAAGAGTATAAGTTTTCTCTTTCCATTGGAAAATTTTTATATTCTGGTAAAACAAAGAGTTCCAAAATGGAAGTATGGAAGTATCATCTTCATTCTGCCTGTAAATATTACCAAGTGATTCTCGTAGGCTTGATAAGGTAGTCATGCATTTTCAAATAGGTTCCTGCTGTTATTTTCAGTTAGAAAATGTCAGCTAGGAATAACTGTTGTCAATAGGATGGTATAAATGTTTTCGAAAAATTTTTAGCAAAACTATGTTTGCCTTTAAAATGTTAATGTGTAAAATATTTCCCTGTCAGTGGTAATGCAGTCATTATGAGAGATGCTAATAAACAAAATTTCAAGGCTTTTAAAACTTTAATGTTTTTATATTTAGAAATAGGGAATTTTACAAAAATAACAATTTCATAATTGCTGATAAATTGTTCTCACATTGATAAATATGTTTTTATTTTCTTGCCCTTTAAATAAAACATCCTTCTATCTTAGAATCAAGCTGAAATACACACTAGCTGTACTACACCTCTCAAAAGTCAAGTTAGGGTAATGCAATGCAGACAGATACCTTCCGACAGGGCCTGAAAATGAGGCAAAAAAGTTGACCTGATTGAAAAGAAAGCTCCGTCTTGTAAGAACGTTTGCATAGTCTAGCGCCAGATCCTTGATCCTTATGAAGGCAAGTGCTTTCCATGAAAGGACTGGAGATCTTGGCCTTTAGAACTGATCTGTTTGTTTTTATTCAATGTTGAAGTTATATTATTTATGGCATGTTTCTCTAGTTTGTTGAAAAATAAATCCCCCTTTCTTTAAGAAAATACTCAGTTTCAATGATTAGCTTCTGACTGGGTTTAAAAGTCACCATTACTGTATACAATTTAAATGACAATACACACAGCCTAGTTGTACCTTTGGTGTCTGTGAATATGATTTATAGGATCTACATGATAACTTCATGTCACAAAAAAGGTCACAAAAAATATATGTCATGGTGCTTGAGTTACAAACACATAAAAAGTGAACTCTGATTCTATTCACTTCAGAATACTAATGCTACATTTGAGATTCAGATTATTAAAATTAAAAAAATATCAGTTAGACAGTGCAACAGATGTTTGCATTACTCTAACAAGAAGACAGTATAAAATGGTGGCCGTGATGGCTCAATGTCCACTTTCTAGTTACTAAATATCACTTCTGAAATTTATATTCAAAATGACTCTTTAAATTGACAGCTTCATCTGTATGTTTTATACAACAGGCTTGAGAGACAGAGTTTTGGGTTTAGCAGAGCCAAACCTCACTAAGAAAAGAATTTGCTGAGATGAAAAGAAATTATCAGGTAAGTAACATTGACGTGATTGCACAAAGATTGAATGCTGTGTAAGCTCAAATTTCCTTCAAGGTTTATATGGAACCGTGTGCACAATTGGAAATTAACACAGTTGAAGCAAAATCGAAACCGTACATACGTGACTGTGCTACTTTATGCAAAAGCAGCATAAACTATAGTTAGTTTTAGATAAGAATTAATCTTCTAAAAAACTTATTTCTTTGTCTATGCAAAGAATTACAACGTATCAGAGTACACTGCGTGCTAGTAGGCAACTGACAGGAAGGACAAAATACCTTATGCTTCTGAGGACGATTTGTATTCAAGTAAAATGTATTAAGATACTCAAAGTCAAAGAAAAACAGACAAAAAAGGAAAAGAAACAAGTGCACATCAAGTTTGTACATTACCACGGATGTATTTTCAATGAGAAAATCAAACCTTCCACTTTTTTTTTAAAATTTTCTCCTGATCCAATGAGAACATGGTTAGGCCCTTTTTGGAATCACCTTAGTCTGGAGGCATTACGGTGTGGAAGGTGGTTTGGGAGAAGGACAGGATCCTTGACTATCGAAACTGGTTGCCCGGCCAGGTAACTGAAAGACAATAATTTCACAATATGTGATCTGATCTAGTGCAGAAATATAATATAGTGGTTAATTGCTGTTCCCTTTTAATCGTGAATATTCAACCACAATATGCAAATCTCAGAAGAGAAGACACATGTGGTCCCCCGTTCTCCCTCCCTCCCTGCCCTTCAGAACTTTCCTTCCCGGGTAGCACGATGAGACATAAATACAGAATGTACAAAGAGCCGAGCACGAGGATGTACTCAGCATGGCCCAGACGGCTGTTGGTCACTGCAGAATAACTTCACATTTTATGGCAGCCTTTCCAGTTCTTTTTAAAATAATTAATGGTAAAATGATTAATGGTTTACTGCAGGGAGGGGCAATTACTAGGCAAGAGCAACAAAACAAAGATTCTAGGACGTGAGAGATTCCATTCTGCTTGCTCTAAGGCAGACAGCGATTACAGGAGCGGTTGACATGATGAGAGAGACTGCACTTGGCAGATGGGAGTCCAGAATGACCACGATCACTTCTCATGATCCTTAAATACATCTTATTATGACTGTTTACATGTTCTCAGACACAAACAGAGCCTATTTCACAGAACCTTCATTTAAAATTTTTAATTGCCTTAAAATAATACTGATTATCTAAGTAGAAATAACCAGATTTTGTTTCTTCTTTCCTTCCTTCCTTCCTTCCTTCCCTCCTTCTTTCCTTCCTTCCTTTCTTTTTTTTTTTTTTGGAGATAGAGTCTCATTCTGTCACCCTTGGTAGAGTACTGTGGCATCATAGCTCACAGCAATTTCAAACTCTTGGGCTCAAATGATTCTCCTGTTTCAGCCTCCCCAGGAGCTGGGACTATAGGCAGCCAGCAGAATGCCCGGCTGTTTTTCTATTTTTAGTAGAGACAGGATGTTGCTCTTGCTGAGGTCGGTCTTGAACTCCTGAGCTCAAGCCATCCACCTGCCTTGGCCTCCCAGAGTGCTAGGATTACAATTGTGAGCCATGGCACCCGGCCAATATAATAGTTTTATTAATAGCTAACATGGTTCCATCCTCAGTGCTAAGCATTTGATATTCAGTATTTATTTAGTTTTACCCTGAGTTCACTACTACTATATATTCATAGCGGAAACTTAAGAGAGGTTGAAGTAACTAGCCCAAGGTTCCACGATATGTTGTCATAGAGCAGAGTCGGGCCTTCAACTCAGGCAAACTGATGGTATTTTTAGAATCTGTTAACAGTTTTACTCCCTGACCAGAACTGAGGAGATATATTTGTCCCCTTACACAGAAAAGTCGTATTGGGTAACAATGCCTATACTTAGGGATTGTAGGGAACTTCGGGGGCGGGGGGCAGCTGTTTTCACAAAAGAGAAGCATAAAGATTCGGTTTCCAGTTAGTCATGAACTTACTAGATTGCTCGAGCTGTTTTAAGTTTTCAGGCTATGCAACCAGAGCAAGAGACTTGAAGTTTTGACTGGGCTATTGTCCAAAGGGGTGTGAAGCCAGAAATTCTAGTGGGTTTTAGAATCCAACAAGGCACACGGAACTTTGAATACTAAGTGTTCAACACCGAGAGACAAAATCAAGAGCAGTGTTTATTATTCTTTTTTAAAAAGTTAATACATAAGGTGACAGGTAGAGGTTAGCAGATAAATAATATCTGAGCAGAACAGGTAACAGAGGGCGGGAGTCAGGAACTCCCGAGCTCACCTCCAGCAAAGGGTGCCAGTGTGTTATTGGTTTTCGGTGATAGGCCAGCATTTCGTTCCAGTGGTCTCGCCCGAGACCTTCAGCGTCCAGTCCCGTCCTGCACACGCCGATGACCTCATTGTGTCCTACCCTACGATGGGTAGAATATGACACTTTCATTTCGCACATTCACAGATAGATAGAGTTTCACACTTCTTAGCAGACTTTTAAACCTGTGATTGATTTTGCCAGTGTTACCACTTCAGGTCAAATGAAAATCCTTAAGTAAAGCAAAATTTACTAAACAGTATCCACATGGAAAACTGAATGTAGATGAGACACACAAAGACACACACCCCTACAAACCATGTTAGCGCTCTGGAATTTGAACTCATTTCATAAGAATACAAATAGTATGAATGAGAAATGCCAGTAGGTCCTTACCCATATGATGAATTTCTTTCTTAAAAGTAGTCCTATTAAATTTAAGTGATTCAATCAAATCTTTTTCTTTCCACAAAGCTTAATATTTGGTAACGATGTTTAGACTTCTCAGGGAGAGCCTTTTCTTTTGTACAAGAGCGTATTTGGTGGACTCTACGTGATAGGTCAGTGGGTGTTACTGCTTGGACTACAGTGAAGTAGGGCACGGTCATGTTCAATCCTCTGGCGTCTGATGTGTTACTGCATGCAGAGAGCACACTGGACAACCTTTCTATTTTCTATTGATGTCCTGCCTTCCCAGCAATGAATCAAAATAATAATAATGGTTAATATTTGCGAGATCTTCATTATGTGCCAGCATTCTAAGCCATTTAAATGTATTGACCCGTTTAATTCATACTGTGGCCATAAATATCATTACTATCATCTCAATTTATAGATAAATAAACTAAACTCCCAGAAGTCAGGGACGCCTGACTTTACACCCTCAGTAGGTGGCAGAGGCAGAAGCTGCCAGGGCCGTCGGCTCAAGACTTCAGGGTGAGTTGCTTCTCATAATGGACAACACCTTAAAGGAGCTGCTACAGGGTTGTTTTAACAGACTTTTCTGAAGAGACTGTTAAATGAAATTAGGACACTTCACCAGTTCCTTCTTGTCACTGATGTAGACATGCATATTTGGTGTCATTTCTCTCACTATGAAGTTTCTCAAACAAACATATCTTTAGAAATAAAATTTTTACTTTCCTGTTTCATTTATCTTGTTAAGATCCATCTCCCTAAAATTGCCTAAGGGACAAATATTCGATTGTATCTACCTGCACGCATGGCTGTGAGGGATCAATAGCAGAATAGGACTGTCCATAAAAACACAATATTTTGGGGGTATGCAATTTCAACTAATTCAAGATGTGTCTCTTTTTAAATAGTCACAGTTTTGTTTTAACTTACTTATAAATTTATTTCAAATAGATGATGCAAATTATTTTTTTTTTTTTGGTACTTCTTTTTCACTAGTTCTGAGTCAGAGGATAACCCATTAAACTTCTGCTAAATACCATTTTCATGATACTAAAACACGGACATGCCTGTGTGTTTCTGTTTGTGTGTTCAGTACCCACTTGCCTTCCCATTAGAACAAAGTCATTGTTTATATGCTGATAATTTTGTTGGTTCAAGTTGTAAGTATTCCTTTCCCCCAGTGTACAGATATATAATCAAAATAATAATAAGAAGTATATAGTAAGGGCAAAATAAGAGAGATAAACCTTCAGTGGGACAAGAGTTCAGAGGAAGAAGAGGTTGGTCAGCCAAAGAAGACTTAGAGAGGTGCTGCCATGAGCAGGGCCAGGGAGCAATGGGGGACAAGGTACACGGAACAGGTGGACATTCCAGACAAAGGGCAGAGTGGGGGCAGGGGGCGAAGGTAGGAGCTTAGCATGAAGACCCCTCAGGGCTGCAGTCCCCAGGGTACAATTGATTTTAGGAAAGGAGAAGTGACTCGACGTGCATGAGCTGGAAGATCTATTCACAAAATAATATTTTAAGGTTAATGTGTCAACATCAAAGCTGTGTTCCTACGACCACTATTCATTTTTCATGCTTAACCTTCACTGTTTGCAATTCTGTATCACAGTGAGTTCCAAAGAGTTTATGAAACGTGCCTTTTCAGATAGCTAGTTAATGAGGATCATGATACACATGTTCCTATTCCAGCCCACTTGGAAAAACAAATTGTTGATTTTAATCTCTGTTATTACTGTGAAAAAAAAAACAAAACTGTACCATGGTGCTTTCTTTAATGCATGCCATACTACTTTTAGACCCATTCTTTTAGCAGCTGCAGGTGAATTTTAATTCACTAATGACTTTTTGGGGGGGGAAATCCCTCAAAAGGATAACAGAGGAAATAATGAATTTTGAGTGAAACATTTTTCTCCTCCAATTTAGATTAAAAACTGCGGTAGCAGCGATTAGCACCCTGAGCTGAGTTTGGCCTGCGTACGACTGGATGTGGCTGCTCTTCAGTGAGCGGAGAGAGACGCTGTCATAATCCACGTACCTGTCATAATCCATGACCGCAATGGAGAGGCTGACTTGGTCCACGTTCTCTGGAGGGATGTCAAAAATAATAGCCTCGTTGTACACAGGATTTAGAGTGTTTTTCTTTGTAGTTGTTTTCCTCTTTTTTAATCTTCGGCCCTCACACATCAGAGACACTTTGACATAAGGATCTAGGAGTTAGAAGGCAGCTTTGTTAAAAAGACGGTCAGAGCAAAAGTGCAGATAAAACTGGTGTTCATTTTATTAAATAAGAAAAGTGGTTATTTTAGCCATTTGGTAGTAATGGCTTTACATTCAAATGACTTATTTGGGGGGGTGGGCAATAGCTTCTCTAAGACTTCTTAGAATTTAAATGAAAGCAATTTGTCTTAGGTAGACGAAAAAAGAATTCACTGGATTTCACTGTTTTTAAAACAAAGGGGAAAATTCCTCTAGTTTACCGAGAGCCAGTCCAGAACTGTAATGCATCTTTTAGCCACAATATTTAAGCACACATTTTGATAGAAGTGATTTGTAGGGAACATAAGCCTAACATGCAAGAATAATTGCAACACGGTTAGTGTCTTTCTGAATGATATGGAAGAAAAAGAAGTGTGAAAGACTGAGCAACATTGTGTCTAGACTCAGGGAAGTATCATTCCCATGAGCTGAAATTAGAAAGCAAACACTAAATTAAACTCCAAATTTTCTTTGGTTGCTGGGAAAGGTACTAAATTTAGTAGCAGGCTTTTTATCATAATGTTGGTGCTTGACAAAGAGCTCAGATTGATGAAATGATACCTATAAAGAAATTGTTGTGTACACAGAAGGATATGTTTAAAAATGGGCAATATTTTGTTTAATGTTGGTCACAAAAAGGCTCCTCAGAGACATTGTTCATATGATGTCAATTACAAGATAAAATTTTAGTTGAACCATTTTTTTATGGGTCGAAAGGATCAGATAATTGTTAACAAATTCTGCTTCAGATGTCTTGATTCCTACACTCTTCGCCCCTACCATCTTAAAAAAAGAAAATAAAAAACTGTTAGAGGATTATAGAAAATTATATACGATTATACAATATTTCTAACAAGCCTTATTTTGTGTCTTTTTCTTCAAAGCAGGCATGGCTTTGGGAGGGAGTGTTGGCGTTTGGCTGAGTGAGCTAGATCGTTAAAACAGAGTCTGCTCTGCCTTTATGTTTTGTTTGGTTTGGTTTTCGTTTTCAGTTTTTTATTCTGGCAATCTCCCAATTCTAACAACATCATCCCCCTTTTTCTCTATTTTCATAGTAATAAGTTTTATTTCCTTAGCATAAACCCAAAATCATGGCTGTTGAGGAGTTGAATCCTCAAACTCTAGAAAAAATGTATCTGTTTATTTCAAAAGCATTTCCATCAAGGAATAAAAAGGTATTTTCTGGTTGGAAATAGGGTATGTAGAGGATTTCAAGGCAACAGAGCAATGTTAGTGTCTGTTTCCCACTCGTTTTTAAATTGTTTATTATAGTAATAGGAAGTATGTTCTAAGGAAGAAGCTCGCTTCTGTGATACACTTTTGTGCTTATACTCTGGTTTCTCTTCAGATCGCATAAATTTTTCACCTTTTACTTTTGTGCTTGACCTGCAGGCCTAACCCTTCTCATCAAAAACGGAAATGAGGCAGGGATTATCCTCTGCTTCTCCCATCACATATCTCACTATAGTCTTCTGCTTGTGAGAAGGAAATTTACCAGCGCCTTGATACACATGCCTGTTGCTGAGGATTAATGAGGTGGTGCTCGGAATCCATGTGTTCCTCTGATGAAAAGCTTTGCATAAATAAAAAGTAATTTTGCACTTAATTGCAACTTTGATGCTGTTTGCTTGTCTCAAAATCTGATGTCTTTTCATACGTGGTAAGAAAGAGTAGAATACACAGTAATTTTCAGAGGAGACTGTTTGTCTGAAGTTCAACGTTTATTAATGCAAGACTTTTTTTTTTAAACCAAAATTAGTGTAGAATTTACTTGCTGTTGGTGTATCTACCTTTATATACTATGTGCTGTGAACTTTAAAAAAATGAATATCATGGCATAGTTCAAAAATCAAGATGACAGAGATACAATAAGCTCCCTCTTTCCTATTTGTCTCCAGCCCTTCTTATCCATTAGTTTTTATGTATCACTCCAATATTTCTTTTTGCAAATATTTAGCAATATGAATATATTTTATTCACTTTTATATTCAATAGCCATATATAATTTTTAGATACATGGAATATTTTTTTGGAGAGTGTGCCCTTGACTTTCTGGCCAACCGTATACGTACCTGATGACCCAGTAATATCCATCGCCTTCAGATTTCTGCATTTGATAACTGTCAATGTCATACGCCCAGCCGTCGGCAAATAACAAAGGGAAAACATGATTTCGCCCAGGTCTATACTTTCCTGGAAAGGCAATCAATAATATGAGCAATTTCAATTCCAAGTAGCGAAAACAAAATATTATGGAAGATGTTGAATGGAAAATCACTTTAATAGAACATTGGAATGTCATTTTAAGTTGTTTTATTGAAGATACAGATAACATTGCAAGAAACTCTTCTGAATGCAGTAAGAAAAAGGAGTATCACAGCTGCTTATTCGATATCTCAAGAATCTCAAGAATCTCAAACTTATCTCAGTAAGAATTAGACCCTGGATTCCACCCATTCCCCATCATTTTCTTTGTTTCCCTAAACCGATTTCTCTATTGGTATTTCTACAATCATCAAATGGCATCCAAGTTCACAAAGAGGCTGAAGCCAAATACCTAGGAGTCACTTTTATCCTTTTTCTCTCACCTATGTCCAACTCATGGGCAAGTCTCAACAAGACTGTCTATAAAACGTGTGCTGAATTGGTGACTTCCGTTTCAGTTCTACTGAAAGCCACCATCACCTCTTGCCAGGATTACTTCACTAGTCTCGAAAATTGATTTCTTCTGGAAGTTAGTCTTCACACAGCAGTCAATGTGATCATTATGAAATGCAAATCAAATTATATCAATCTCCTGTTGAAAATTAAGATTTCACACTATGTTGGGATAAAAGTCAAACTCTGGAATATGAGTGGAGTAACTATAAGTCCTGGTGTTACAGAACTTACTGTTAAAATAATTTTATAGTTAAAATTCCTGGTTTATATCTGTTGTCTGGTGTCATTATTAAGAACACCTGTTTCTACACTTAAATATGTTTTTATTTAAATGTGGACAATATATTAGAAGGTCCCCTACATAAGGCCCAAGGTAATCAGTGCCCTACCCTTCTCTCTCACTTTATCTTTAGCCTGTCCTCCTTGGCTCTGAGGCTGACACAACCCTCACCCCCTGCCTTTTTTCTTATCCACATGAAGTTTGTTCTACTTTGGGGGATTTGTGCAATCTTTTTCCTTGACTGGTACCTTTTTCTGTTATATCTTCTGGCTGACTCCTTACCACCCAGGACTCAGCGTCTCTTTAGTGAGGCCCTCCCCATTGTGTCCTCTCTCTAAGGAAGCACCCCCTTTCTTAATCCTACACCCAACTCACCCCCAGATCCTTCACAGTATCTTCAGAGCACGTATTACTGTCTGATATTATCTTTTAAATTCATTTCTCTTGTTTCCCTGACTCCCTTACATAACCCCCGGGGTTCTCGGCTATCTTCATTTTTACATCCCACTGACGTGCTTGGTGGACAACTGGTTGTCAGTACACAGGTTTGGAGACAATAAATAAACTATAATCTGGATAAAATTCGACCTGTTTTGTTTCAGTTATAAAGCAGAACTATCCGTCATACCTGAGATAGATTTATATACTGTGTTTGACTGTGCAGATGGCAGGAAAATGAAAATGAACATGGAAAATGGACAATTTTGAATGCCTGTCAAAGAGCTGTTGCTCTTAATTATTAAACTCTACTACTCCTAGACCACATATAAAGAAATGAGAATCGCATATGTTAGAGTTGGAGCTGTAAGAGCAAGTCCAGCATATGTTAACAGTTCGTCAGGAAGAATCTTAAAGAACCTCATTCTGTGAACCAGCAACTCATTTCCCCCAGGATTAAACATACCACAAATTCCATTCTCAAACACACTAATTAATCTGGCTGAACAATTCACAGAGTGGTAGGAAGAAGTTCAGTTTTTCTTCAACATCTAACAATTATTGAGCCTTATTTGCTAGACACAGTGAATGGTAGATGCTTCGGATATCAAGATGAACATGGCATGGTTTTGCCTTTGAAGATCTCATTTGAGAAGGGAGAGGCTAAGCTATAAGGGGCTAAGAAAATAAGTCTGAATCCCTTTTCTGTCATGATTCTCGCCTTGTTTCTCTTTTTCTTTCTTTTTCCAAATGTTTCTTTAAGTTCAGTGTCTGGGCTGAAATTTTCTGTCTGACAGCCTACTTCCTTTCCCTCCTTGGATATTTCTCTTTTCAGTTACAGTTAATAAGCAGTAGCATATTTTGTTGCCAGCCAGTCAGATTAAGGGATCTCTCTATGAATGTAGACCATGATACACAAGTTCCACCACAAAGCTCAGCGGGTGTGGTGATGGAGAAGCCAGGAAAAAAGAGGAGATGTGATTTCAGGCTTAAAATTCAACAGGTAATGCACCACAGGAAAACAGAAAAAAGTACATGGACAGAATCATCTGAAGGGCTTAACAAACCACATTTTCACATTTGACTGACAGGGTTTTACTTCTACACATTCAATAATCTGTGAAAGGAAGTTTTCTGCTTCTCTAGATAGATGCTTGCTGGCTGGAACAAAGAAAGTTTACCCCATTGACCCCATCTCTCAAAAACCTTTTCTACAGACTCAGTTGCAGCCCACTTTGACCATTTGTTATTTACCAGTATTTGATAGAGAGAAGTTAAACTGAAGAGGTGAGCAAAGCACTAGCTCCATAAGCAGCCTAGAGTGTCATGGAAGGTCCCCTCCTGGGAGCTCTGCATTCCAAGCTGGTTAGCTTCATGCCTACTGCGTGGTGACACCTCTATTTAAATATTCAAACTCCATGCACTGAGAAGTTTTAAGGAAACTAAAATGAACTGAGTGGTAAAAATTGACACAGGGTATGCATATGTAGTTACTACATGAAACTTAAAGTCTTCATTAGCCTCAATGTTTCTTTCAGGAAATATGAATAAGAAAGAACAAACAGCCTATACACTGCAAAGGGAAGAATTCCCCTGCTAAGAAGAATGTGTTCCAGCTCCAGCCATGTAAACATGAAAGAGGTAAAGTCTCCATCTTTCTTTAAGGCTGCATAATATTCCATGGTATACATGTACCACAATTTATTAATCCATTCGTGGGTTGCTGGGCACCTGGGTTTCTTCCACGACTTAGCAATTATGAATTGGGCTACAATAAACATTCTGATACATATATCTGTATTATGGTGTGATTTTTGGTCTTCTGGATATATACCTAATAAAGGAATTATAGGATCGAATGGCAGAATATAAGCAAAAAAGGAAAAAGACTGAAAGGATATGCACCAAAATGTTAAATGTAGAAAGCTTTAAGTCATAAACAATTTTCTGCTTATCTTTATTTTTCTTATTTTTTATGATAAGTATATTCATTTTATTAAACTAAAAAAAAAGAATTTAAGGCTTATAATGTTCGCGTGCAAATCTGCCGCTGTTAGAGGCATGTAATTATATCTGGAGATGTGCAGAGCAAGGAGGCATATTTCTACTAGTAAATCACCTCAGTACTTACCTTAAAAAGAGTTAAGGAGGCAGAAGAATGCCCAAATTCTGAAAGGAGCTTACAAGCACAGAAGTCTTGAGCAAGGCACAAACAATTTACAAATACCAGTGAATCTTAAAACTATCAATACATGGTAGAACCACAAATGCGCCTCCTTTCCACGACCTTCTTTCTTTGTGAAGGATATGAGTGGTTTTGCAGTGTTATGTGGCATTAATGATAGCAATATTTATATGTAAGTAATTTTTTAAACTTAGAAGGGATTATAAAGTCACAAGTAGTCTAACTAGAAATTTGTAAAAATTACACATACTTTTGAAACCATTACGCCTGTACGTACAGACACCTGGGTCTCAGTGGGCCTGATTCAAGTTCTGTGTGACAAAAAGATGAGCAAATGGCTTGATTTTCATTTTAGTTGAAGTTGAAATATGAACATAATTAATAATTTTGAATTCTCTATTTTTAACTCAATAAAACTGCTTTAACAATTACCTTGATTATGTTGTTAAAATCTGATGGAGCATTTTATTATCATTATATACTCATCTGTTCATTTGTGGTTACGTCAGCTTTTCTAAATTAGCATATATGAAATGATAAAGTTAGATAGACATTCACATAGGTAGCTTACATGTAAATAACCTTTTTCCAATATTCATTTTAATGGTCACTGTTTCTGATATTAAGTACCTATGATATTAGTGACAGAATAGCTAAAAATATATAATTAAGATCAATAAAATTTTCTATATTAAACATTTGTGAAAATTTCCCATTCTTTTTACCTGCAAATATGTTTTAAAAACCTACTTCGGGTAGATAAAATAAATAACAAATATGGATGAGATGTTAACATTGTACCAAGGCACTTCCCCAATGATCTAAGCCATTACTGTGGCAGCCGGGTATAGGAGCCTCACACTTCCCACTATGGGAGCCTGACTGGCCGAGGGCCTTGTTTTAGGCTGAAACAATGCTACTAACTGCCTGCAGCTAATCTCTGGGCATAGCAGGGAAGTAAATTCCTGGGAGATCAGGACTCTTCTGATGTGTGACTGTAACTCTGTAACTCACCCCATTTCCACTGGCTTTGCTACACTTTCTTAATATTGCACTACAGTCTAAGATCTTCCATCCAAACTTCCTTCCCTCCGTTTAAAAAGATCAATCCTTTATTTTGGTCTTCTAGGTCCATTAGCCCTCTTCCCACTTATTTTTCATTTTCTGTCATTGGCATTTTCCCCATTAAACAATGTGCACACCAGATTCCACCTGGGCATTGCTTCACCATTAACCCTGACTAACACACAACCATGTTGTTCGGTTGGAATGGGAGGAAAAGTGTTAACAGTTTCACTATAGATTTCTAATTTAGCACAAAAAGCATTCTTTTAGTTTTCCTAGTACTCTTGGCATGCATAGTCAGAAAATATGTCAATATTATCATGGGGACCAGATCCTAATGCAGCTCGAGGCAGCCTCATATTTTATTTTCCTTCTCTTTAAAATGCTACTGTTCTACTGAAATAAATATTGGCAGTTCTGCCAATGGAGACATGTGCAAGGGAAGCAGGCAATCAATGTTAACTTAAAAAAAAGAAAAAAGCTGAAATCTTCCTTAAGAGACTGAGAATGGGAAGATTGGCTTAAGTGTCATCTTTGTCACTGAAATGCAAGAATATCCATGTGGCATGAAGAGATTTGTAGGAAAGTGTCAAATACAGGAAGAAAGAGTGGCATAGGAAGGAGATTTTAGAGTATTTGGAAGTAGAAAAACAAAAGTAAAAATACAATAGCTTTAGCATTCAAAGAGGAATTTATTAGATCTTGTTTGAAAACCACATTAATTTTAAAACTTCAATTTCTACCTCTACAGAAGAGGAATATATTAAATAATTATATATTAAATAATTTGCAGTTTTTAATGTAAAGTCGTTTTAACGTTCTATGACTCAGCCATTAATTTATTATTTGCATAATGTACACTGTGTGCCTACTTTATCAAAGGCTCTAAGCCATGAATCTCCAGCAATATAATGTGATAAATATTCTGAAAAGGTATGCCTAGAATGCAGTTTGTTTAGGACAGAGTTATTTAATTCATTTGGGTAAGAAGAGTCAAGAAAGACATCTCATAGTGGAGATAAGATATGAGTTTCGTTCCTAAAATGATCGGCAGCAGGGGAACATGGATTAAAAGATGCTTCTTTAAAGCGGTAGAACATCAGGGACTCATTCTATTGGACTCATTCTATTAGAGAATAACTCCCATTGAGCTAAGTATGCAGGGGAAGTTGCAAGGTTGATAAGGCTTGACAGCCAGTTCTCCAAGCCCTCGCAGAAACAAGGATTTCATTCCCAAAGCCAAGAAGAGCCATGGAACAATTTTACTAAATACAGTTACTGTGCTAATTTCGGTTTTTAGAAAAATCGCTTTGAATATAATAAAACCAGAAGTATTGAAGATGAGGCAGAGAAATCTAGCAGAACACAATAACTAAGAAAATGCCATGCTACCTTAACCAGTTCGATGAAAATATTTCAAATTGTATATAAACACAGCACATTGCACCTCATGATTGCATTAATGTATACAACCATGATTTAATAAAATAAATAAAAATAGTTTAAAAAAAAAGAATTTGAAATATTTGTAACAAAACAGTAAATTTATTTAAATAAAAAATAAGCACAAGACTAAATTTTTAAGCTCTCATATTTTCTCTGTATGCCCTAAGAAAACTAAATGAAGTGAATGACCTTTGGGGGACAATCTTCCTCTTTCCCTTCTCTGTCATCTTTCCAAACAAACGATTTATTTGAATTCCAGTATAATCATTATTTATTATTGTACTTTTCATTTGGGTCTTCAAATATGAATCAGCTATAGATGTGATCTTAGAAAAAAATCCAAGATTCATTTACCTCACCTAAGGCCCAGGTAACAATTTAAAAACAAAAATATTAGGTTAGACAACTAAAGCATTTAAAACTCAATATAAGATCTTTACAAAACAAGCTTTATGTAATAAATTAGCCATTAAGCATGGTAGAAGCTTTCTACCACTTAATTTCCTCCTCTACATTAAATTGAATTTCTCCTAAAGACATATTGATCAGTGCTAATGGTTGATGAAGACCTACAACTAGTAGACTAGTCTCTAATATAAATCCATGGCTCTAGTCACACTGACCTTCAACTACCAAGGGAAGAAAACTTATACTATAGACAATTTTAATTCAAGGGTTAGCTATGCAATTAAAAAAATTACCTATCATCTTTCTTGACATACTGACCAGTATACTCATCAACCACATGAATTTTTACCATTGGATGAGAAATCATAAAATCTGACTTGAGCCGATCAGTTCGATGAACGTAGACTCCCAAGACAAGGTTATCATCGAGCAAACATTTGGGATAAACTGGACTGTCCCGGCTTGTTATTTCATGAACACCATCACCATCTTCATTATCATTTGGAACTACATGCATGGAAGAAAACAACATTATAATTGTTCCCATAGTGGGATTTACACATAATCTAATCTTTGTGGTCTATAATTATTTCACTTTATTAAAAGAACATCAAAAGAAAGAAGAAGCCAGGCAGCAGCAGATCACACTCTGAGAGTAAATATCACATCTACTAATGCATTAAAATATGGTAAGGAATCTTTTTTCTCCCTAACAAGAACTAACAACACAAAAAGAAAAAAATGAAAGTCAAAGACAAAAAAGCAATTTTATCTAGGTATCTAGTTGGAGTGTATACCATTCGATTCATTTATGATTGGAATTTCTACTTCTGGGTAGGATAGAGCAGGTCAGCCCTTTGGGTAACAACTAGAAAAAGCCAAATAATTATAAAAACTTTATTTTAAAGGCATCAAAAAAGTAAAAAATTACAAAAACTTTATTTTAAAGGCATCCAAAAAAAAAAATGTATAGTAGATGGACTATAATTCCAGAGAGGAAAATCAGTCAGAGGTAAGCAGGATTGGCAGCTGTTATATCTGCTGACTGAGGAGGTGTGGGCTGAGGTTCAGAGTTTGTCCCAACAAGAAGGCCACTGGGAAGAGAAATAAAGCAACAAAACTTCTAGTGGTTCCATGGCATTAAAAGGAAAAAAACAAAAACAAAAACAAAAAAACTGAAGACGAGTTTCACATAGCCAAAGTTTCTTTCAAAACAGAATTCTGAGGCTATGGAGAGACAAGAGAAACAGTGAAATCTCCTAGTCTTGTAACACTAGCAGACCATGATCTGCCAGGTAGAGGGGCCTGAAACAAAACAAGCAAAGAAAAAGCCCTAGAGCAGGGGTCCTCAAACTACATGCCCGCGGGCCACATGCGGCCCACCGAGGAAGTTTATCTGGCCCGCCGGGTGTTTTTGCCTCCGCTGCCTGTCCTGTTTAGCAGCCAACTCATCCCAGCTGGCAAAATCTGTTAGCAGAAAAACCACTGGTTGCATTCCCAAACAAAACATGTGTGGATTCACTGGAAAAGTTGCAAAAGGAGTTCCAATTTAGATTTAAAGAGCTTCATCTCCATTAACAGGACATACAGCTTTTCCATAGCCCATTTTCTATTGACATTGAGAATGTAGAGGTCAGTCCCTAAAGTCGCTGCCCTGGCCTCCAGCACTGCCTCAGGCCAGCATCTCCTGCAGGCGGGAGCCAGGCGCTGCAGGGTGTGGCAGGGATGGCTGAGTGCTCTTGCGGCTCCAGCTTTCCAGCTTCTCCATGGGGCTGGCCTGCGGTGCCTGGATGCTCTAAGAACGTTTCCACTGTTGTTTGGAGGACACACGCAGTGGGATTCAGAATTCCTGGAGAATTGCCTTTGTGAGAAGCTGGAAGTATTTCTTTAAATTCTGTCTCTTAGTTTTTCAAAGAAACATCAAGAAACCATGAACA
>CAUYRH010009284.1:0-13982 GCA_963574655.1 Perodicticus potto | reverse complement strand
GCCTCCGCCTCCCAAGTATCTGGGACTACAGGCGCCAGCCACAACGCCCGGCCATTTTTTGGTTGCAGCTGTCATTGTTGTTTGGCGGGCCTGGGCTGGATTCGAACCCGCCAGCTCAGGTGTACGTGGCTGGTGCCTTAGTCCGCTGAGCCACAGGTGCCGAGCCAAACTTGTATTTCTTAAACTTCATCTTTTTTTAAGTCAGGATGTGCAAATGTCACCTGACTATTCCCAATGCACTGTGGGAACTGGGACTCAAGCAACTAGCATAAGAAAATGCTGATACTCTGACCACTGTTAGTTATAAAGTCTTTTGTCTCTGACTCAGGAGTCTCCTGTCTTGCCATTATCTAATAAATTATGGCAGACTAACTTGTTAGCGTGAAAGGAGGGTAAAATCCCAGCGCATCCGTAATTCTTAACACAATTGAATGAATTTTGACAAATATAAACAGTCTTGTAGTTACCACTATAATTGAGTCATAGAATAGTTCATATTTTTGTCACCCCCAAAAGCTCTCCTTTACATGTATTTCCCTCTTCTGCCTCAGCCCCAGACAGATCTGCTTTCTGTCATCCCAGTTTTGGCATTTCTAGAATTTCCTATAAACAATTATAAGTAATTCTGTTGTGTCTGGAATCTTTAGTTAAGCATGATGCCTTTGAAATTTATTCATGCTATTGCATCACTACTTCATTTTCTTTAATTACAGAGAAGTATTCTGTTGTATGGCCATACTACTATTTGTATATACTTATATCCACTTAGCAGTCATCAGGCATTTTTATTGGTTCTACTTTAGAACTATTATGAATAAAGCTTCGATGAACACTTGAGTGAGTATAACTCTTCTTTTGTTTTTTGGTTTTTTTTCTTGCAGTTTTTGGCCAGGGCTGGGTTTAAACCCGCCACGAACGGCATATGGGGCCAGCGCCCTACTCCTTTGAGCCACAGGCACCGCCCAGAGTGAGTATAATTCTTAATGTGGGTATATATTTGTATTCTGTGGTGTACCTTCTTAGGAATGGAAATGCCAGGTTTTTTTGTTTTTGTTTTTTTTATTTTATTTTTATTTATTTTTTTATTTTATTTTATTTTATTTTTTTTTGAGACAGAACCTCAAGCTGTTACCCTGGATAGAGTGCCATGGCATCACAGCTCACAGCAACCTCCAATTCCTGGGCTCAAGCGAGTCTCTTGCCTCCGCCTCCCAAGTAGCTGGGACTGCAGGCACTCGCCACAACGCCCGGCCATTTTTTGGTTGCAGCTGTTGTTGTTTGGCGGGCCCGGGATTCGAACCCGCCAGCACAGGTATACGTGGCTGGCTCCTTAGCCCATTGAGCCACAGGCGCCAAGCCTTTGTTTTTGTTCTTTGAGACAGAGCCTCAAGCTGTCACCCTGGATAGAGTGCTGTAGCATCACAGCTCACAGCAACCTCCAATTCCTGGGCTCAAGTGAGTCTTTTGCCTCCGCCTCCCTAGTAGCTGGGACTACAGGCGCCTGCCACAACGCCTGGCCATTTTTTGGTTGCAGCTGTTGTTATTTGGTGGGCCCGGGCTGGATTCGAACCCGCCAGCTCAGGTGTATTTTGAGCCACAGGCGCCAAGCTGGAAATGCCAGGTTTTATGGTGTACTTTTAGTAATTTGGTAAAGAACTGCCAGGTTGTTTTCCAGAGTGTATTGTTTTGTATTTCTTTCTGGGCATCTCATTTCAAGTGATGGTGAAAGCAGCTTCTCATATGTTGGAGTTAATTATACAATGAAAGGTACAGAGTTGGCCACCTTGATGGAAGGTGTTGACCTTATGTTGACCACCTTTGTATGTTGCTCAGTTGCTACAGTCCTTTGAGAGGTTCTTATGGCCGTTCTACTTTGTCTTTCCTTTTCTATCAACTACTTATTTAAATCTTTTTGCCTGTTTTTGTGAGGTGTTAGTGTTTTAGTGATTTATAGGCTTTCTTCATATGTTAGGGAATATTTTTGGTCATTGGGTCATGCTGTGGATTACAGTCTTTTCCATTCACCAAGTATCTTTTGAGGTTATGTATAGTCGATTTTGCCATGCAGAAATTTGTCTCTCTGATGTTCTTAATCTCACAGAGTTATTTACTAATGGTATAAGTCTTTACATCATAAAGAAAAAGTATTTCTCTTTTAATTAACTTTAACAGTATAAATTATATATTCTAGCAATGTTTACAATAGTCATGACTTCAGTGGGAATAAAGAAAAATAATCTGAAAACTTGTTTTCTGCATTCTCATAAGGATTATACCACCTTTTAGGAAACAAAAGATAGAGTCTTTAAATTACATGTGTATAAATGAAAAAAATACTAAAAAGAATATTACATGTGTTTGTTACAGAAATATCTTTGCCAAGATGTTGGCGTTGCAGATTTGGCTAGTGCCAGCCTTCTTTATTTTCCTCACTGCTGAGTCTGTGGGTAAGGTGCACGAAATATCCTAACTTCTAACTCCATAAATCAAGTTTATACAGGGCGGCCATAAAGTTCATGGGCAATTTAAATACTTCCAAGGAACTTTATTGCCACTGTGTATCTTTATGTCATTATATAATTGAATTTATGTTTAAATGTTTAGTTATGCTTTTATAGTTTTTCTAGGATAATTATTGAGAAAATAATATTGTCTTAAAATGATTTTAATAATTAGGAATACTCTTGATAATCTAATTGTATAATTTGAGTTGTCATAGTCATTCAGTAGTCCTAATTGCTATTTAGCTATACTAACAGTAACTTTAAAGTGGGGAAGGGAAGGAAGTGTGTTTTGTTTTGTTTTAATGAAGGAATAGGAGAAAATCTGTTAACTCTTAGCACTTCACTCTTTAATTTCCAGAAGTGTCACTCACCAGTGTGGTTATAATAGCTAGAATGAAGATGTACCTGAAGGAATACTAGTCAAACTGAAGTTTATAGCTTGATGCCCTCCTGAGATCTGGTTGTTACTAGTCCGCAGTGACATCAATAGAGAAATTAAGAATAAATGTTTAGATAGTCTTAACAGTTTTACATAGCCATAACACCCAAGCATATGATCAGTGGACCTGTACTGTCAAACACAGTATAAAACAAAAGGTTAAGGTTGTGACAGATTGGAAGAGGTTAAAAAAACTGATCTTTCTTGACAGATAGTTTGAGAAGCACTCCTCTAAATCACTCCCTCACCAAATCCAAGACACTTATGTTGACAATCTATCAATTTAGAAATAGCTTCCTTATTCTTGAACCCACATTTTCCTTCTTGTAACTTTTTCTTATTAGTTATACTTCTAGAGTAGGCTAAATTTCTCTTTCCACTCTTTTTCTCTTCAAGTATTAAAGGATTGCTTTCCTATGTCTCTAATCCTCTTCCCCCAATTGAACTTACCAGTTACCCTAACATGTGTGCTGACTGTCCACCTGATTCTTCTCTCACTTGCCCATATAGCATTTAAAATATAATATCATCCTAACCCTCCCACTTACCTGGCTATAGGACTTTGGCCAGTCATTTAATCTGTGCCTCAGTTTCCTTACCGATAAAATTCAGATACTAATGGTTCTTACCTTCTAGGGTTTTTAGGAGGATTATATGAGTTAATATATAGAAAGCATTTGGACAGTGCCTGGGCAATAGTAAATATATGAAAAAGGATAGTTTTTGTATTATAATAACCATGTTAGTATGGTTATTATTTTTTAATAGAACGTACCTTATTTAAAAAACTACTAGAACTAGACCAAATATTGTGGCTCTCTTACTTACATTAATCTGAACATCATTTTTATAAAGCAACATAGCTTTTTGGCAGCTAAGGTACAGTTTTATGTTAAGTTAGTGGTCAGTGAAAATTCTCAGGTTGTTTTTACATGATTACTTGAAGCCAGTTCTCCCCCACCCTATTATATTTCTTATTAATCTAAGTAGGAAATATTTCCTCTGTTGCAAATTTCATTTTATTAGATCTAGCCTATTCTTCTAATCTTGTGAATCCTCACATTTTCTTCCAAAGTTTTGGCAATCTTTCATAGTCCTGTCCTCTGCTAATTTATAAGGTTGTGTTTCAGAGACAAAGACTTCCCCCAAGTTGTTGATGAAAATAACAGGATTGCATTAGCTGTCTTTTACTGCCTTACAAGGACTCTAAAACTTCGAAGCTCAAAATGACAATACTCATTATCTGTCATGGTTTCTATGGATCAGAAAGTCAGATAGGCAGGTATAGCCAGACAGATTCATCTTTGCTCTGTAAGGCCGCAGCTAGAATATTCAACCGGGGGCAGGAATAATCTGCAAGTGCATTCATTTATATGTCTGGTGTTGTTGCTGTCTGTAGGCTGAGGGCTTTGCTGGGGCAGTTGATCAAAACACCACACATGGCCACAAAGTGTGGCTGGATTACAAGAGCAAATGTCCCAAGAGTGAATGGAAGTTGGAAGCTGTATTCTTTTAATGATCTAACCTTGGAAGTCATATAGCACACTCCACTGTCTAGAGTAGACGCAAGCACCCACACAGATCTGTGATGGTTGAGAGGAAAATAGACCCCACTTCTTTGTGAAAGGAGTATCAGTAACATTATGGGAAGAATGTGTAGGATGGAAAGAAAATATAAGTGTAGCCATCCTTGGAAAATACAGTCTTCCTCAAGGACTGAGGAGAGGCAGATACTTTAGCATATTCTGCTCAAGACAACCCTCTCATTGACTTTTTTCTTATTCTTTTTTTTTTTTTTTTTTGGTAGAGACAGGGTTTCACTATGTTGCCTAGGCTGGTCTCAAACTCTTGGCTTAGGTGATCTTTCCACCTTGGCCTTCCAGAGTGCTGTGATTATAGATATGAGCCACCATGCTCAGCCTAGTATTTTTTATATATGAGTAATCAATTAAAGATTAATTTGAATGTATGAAAAGTGGCCAAATATCAGCAATTTCAAAATGTTCATTCTAATATCTATTATAGTACATTCTAATCCACATTTCTTCATCTTGCCCACATGAATATTCAAAATAACTCAATCAGATATCTTTATTAATTAAAATATTCTCTTTATACAATTTAATCTCAGTCTGGTAGCTCTGTAAAAATGAGATTAATTTGGCATAGAATCATTTTAAGGAGCCTGTTTCATTTTGAAAACCGAAACATTTACCAATTTTTAGTATTTTTCTTACTCTACATGATTAGAAATGAGTAACATGGACTCTTACCATAACCTGTGTGTTTAGTCCTCTAGAGTATATATTTAATATTTACAGTTCTTTGTCGTTACTTTAGAGAAAATAAATCAGGAGTGATTTTGCCAAGGAATAAAGTGAGGTCTAGGGAATTGTAAGTAAGGTCTGGCCTAGTTTCATAGGGTATCTTATTTGTAAAGATCTTCCACAGGAAGTTCCATACTATTGGAAATTGAAAGTAATAAATGCACTAGGGCTTATGTTAGACATGTATTAGTAATGGCAAAGTGATACAGAAGGCCACATTATAAGTTTTCAAAGACATACACATTCATACTTTGGGCCTTACAGGCCTTCTAAGAGGTCTCAGCTTTCCATTTGGAAGTACAGTTTTTGTTTTGTTTTGTTTTTTGTTTTTTTGAGACAGAGCCTCGCTCTGTCATCCAGGCTAGAGTTCGATGGCTTCAGCCTCGCTCAAACCTCTGGACTCAAATGATCCTTCTGCCTCAGCTTCCCAAGTAGCTGGGACTACAGGTACCCACCATAACACCCAGCTATTCTTTCTTTCTTTATTTTTTTTTTGGTGCAGGTGTCATTGTTTTTTAGCTGGCCCAGCTGGGTTTGAACCCGGTGCTCTACCCACTGAGCTATGGACGCCACCCTTATGATGTCTATTTTTAGTAGCAATGGAGTCTCACTTTACTTAGGCTGGTCTTGAACTCCTGACATCAAGTCATGCTCCCACTTGGCCTCCCAGAATGAGCCATCAAGCCTGGCCTGAGAGTACAGCTTTGACTACAAAAACTATTTTTAATTTTTCTTGCTAAGTTTGGGTGACATGGAATAAGAAAACAATTGTTTAACTTTTAACGTTAGTTTTATCCTTTGTGTCATCTAGCCTGGAACAATGTTTGATATTGGATAATTAAGATTGACTCTGTAAAAGTATCAGACCTTTCTTTTGCTGTAAAATAATGGGCTGACATAACTGTTCTCCGTGTGTCTTTTCAGATTCATAATTCTGTTATTCTGTGCTCTTACCTTAAGTACCAGAACCATTCACCTCTGATGGAACCTTCCAAATCCTATTGATGTGATGCAATTCCATGGATCTGGAGAGCACTAATAACATTGCTAGACTACTATTTATTGGAGGCCTTTTGAGTACCAGGCACTGTACTGAGTGCTTTACATAGTCATTTTTAATTTCAAAATACCTTCATGGGTCACCACCCAAAAAACCATTGGTAGTTAGGATTCATTGAGGAAAGCTACTTCAAAATTGTAAACACTGACGCAAAAGAAAGAGAATAGAATCAGTTGGGAATAGATTAGTTGGGATTTTTATCTTTTTAGTAATAGATAGTCAGTAAATAATTTAAAGTAGGTAAATGTCATAATCATTTTATTTGGTCGTTAAATCTGAAATGTCATATTTTGAATCAAAACTTTATTGTATCTCAAGCAAGAAGCAGTGCGATGAATCAAAATAGGCGCCAAAACTATTGACACAGTTTTGCCAGGTAGCATTTTTACTCCAGCAGTAAAGCCTAGAGAATGAGTAGCAATGAAATTGTGAAAGGCATTTTCTACAGCTTTCTGAGAATTGAATATTTTACCTTGCAAGCAGTGGTCCAAAACCTTCCAAGTGGGGGTTGGTTCAAAGAAAGCCTGTTGAATATGGTGGAGTTTCCAAGTTCAGTTTCTGTAGTTTGAGCAGTGTTGTTTGTGTACCATGTGGTTGAACATTATCTTGTAAGAGGATTAGCTGTCTCTCTTGACCAGTCTCAGCTGCTTAATCTCAAGCATCCTCATCATGTTGTCCAGTTCCTTGCAGTAGACATCCACTGTAATCAACTGACCAGGTTTCCTGAAGTTGCAGTGGATAAGACCACTGCTAGACCACCACACAGACCCCATCAGCTTTTTGATGAATATTCAATTTTGGACTGTGTTTTTCATATTTATCCAGCCATTGTGTAATTTTCATCACACATACCAACACAGTGTGGAAATGGCTCACTTTTATGGCACGATAGCAAAGAAAGGCAAGCTTCATGATGATTTCTATTTTGACACTCTTTTAATACATGCAGAACTCATCTATGCAGCTTTTTTACCTTGCCAATTTGTTTCAAATGGTCCAGTATTGTTAGAATAGTAACATCAAACCTTGTGGCTAATTCACGCATAGATTGAGATGGACTAACTTCCACTACAGCTTTCAGCTCATCATTATCCACCTTCATCTCAGATCACCCACAGGGGTCATTTTCAAGGTTAAATTCATCACAGAGGAAATTCTGCTGAAATCAGCGACGTATTGTGTATTTTTCATTAGCCACATCCTTCCCAAACATTCTTTGATATTTTTAGCTGACTGCATTGCACTGTTTCCACAATGGAACTCACATTCAAAAATAACATGACTTATCTATGGTTTCACAAAAATTGCTCTTAAAAATTATTTTTTGAAAGATAACCACAAACCAAAACATATGTCTGAAAAAATGAGGATGTGTACCTTCATAATAAAAAAGGAAAAAAAAAATGAAATGCCAGAGATATCAACTGTAAAACTTGATACTTAAAGAAATTGAACATTTCATACTTAATAACCTAACAGAACAGTAACTGTGGCAGCAGTATGTAAGATAAACTGGAAGAAGGCCAGACTAGTATAATATTGATGGCCTGAGCTTTAGTAGTCACAGTAGCAAAAGGAAGAAGAGGTTGATACACATATTAAGAAAATAGAACCAACAAGACTTAGTGCAGTCTTGTTAAGTTGGAGATTAGAGGAGGCTAATTAGAGATGTAGAAGGTGACTACACAGTATCTGGCCTAGGTGACTGAGTGGAAGTGGTGCTGTTAGCAGAGTTAGATAAATAAGAATAAGAAATAATAACTTTGAAAGGGACTGTGATACATATAGATTTAGGCATGTTATTTAAAATAACTATAGGCTAGCTTCTGTCAACTAGGCTGTTGAAAGCATAGGGATTTAGATGTCATCAGCATCAAATAGGTGATAGGTAAAGGTTATAGTTGTGTGTGATTTGGTTTTTTTTAACCAATCTGATTCTTCGTTTTGAAATAGGGGATCTTATAACACACATTTATTTATTTTATTTTATATTATTTTTTTGAGACAGAGCCTCAAGCTGTCACCCTGGATAGAGTGCCATAGCATCACAGCTCACAGCAACCTCTAATTCCCGGGCTTAAGCGAGTCTCTTGCCTCTGCCTCCCAAGTAGCTGGGACTACAGGAGCCCGCCACAATGCCCGGTCATGTTTTTGGTTGCAGCCATCATTGTTGTTTGGCGGGCCCAGGCTGGATTCGAACCCGCCAGCTCAGGTGTACGTGGCTGGCGCCTTAGCCCGTTGAGCCACAGGCGCCGAGCCCACACATTTATTTTTGAAACTAATATATTTGGCCATCTTATTCTGTTCTTTCTGTTTTTTTTTTATTGCTCCTTTTTTGCTTTGTTGTCTGAATTTTGATATGTGGACAATGTATACTACCTCTTTATGTCAGTAACTGTTCAAAAAAATACTGACAGGTAGGATTCTCTGGGGAAAGCTGCCTCAAAATTGCCATCTGCATCCCACCGCAGTATTTAGGGCTACAGAGGAGAGCAGCCTAACCTGGCCTGTTTTCTGGAGAGTTTAGTTTAGACCCTGGCTCTGAGTGAAGGAACATATAGGTGGTGGGGCAAGTGTGAATCATGCCACAGGCATTCTGTGTCCCGAAGAAAAGTTAGAATAGTATGCATACTGTGGACTGAAGCTTGAATAGGTTTTTCTTAATTCAGCTCTATTTACCTGATAATTTCTTACTAATTATCTACCTGATAATCTTTATTTACAAATTTAGGCCTTAAATTTGGACCATATAAATTTTCACCTTTGTTTTCTTCTTTTTCTGTGTCTTTAGGGATAGTTAGGGAAGGCTAAGGGATTCTTCTTTGAATGCTATCAGCCAGATAGCATTTTGTACCAGAAAATTCAGTTTCTTTGATATGTGTTTTGTTGTTCCTTTGTAGGTCAACTTCTAGATCCATGTGGTTATATCAGTCCTGAATCTCCAGTTGTACAAGTTGGTTCTAATTTCACTGCAGTTTGTGTGCTGAAGGAAAAATGTATGGATTTTTTTCATGTAAATGCTACTTACATTATCTGGAAAACAAACCATTTTACTGTTCCTAAGGAGCAATATACGATCATAAACCGCACGGCATCCAGTGTCACCTTTACAAATATAGCTTCATTAAATGTACAGCTCACTTGCAACATTCTTACATTTGGACAGATTGAGCAGAATGTTTATGGAATCACAGTAATTTCAGGATGTAAGTTTTTTGTCTTATTTCAGACCTTGTCATAACTATTGAACCACATGTTTTTAATGTCTATTGATCTTTATGAAATGAAGTAATCTGTAGACTCAGTGACTTTTGGACATATTTACTTTTTCAAAATAAGCTTAGAAGTAGAAACTACATTTGCATTGTTAATATACAAAAAGCATAAAGACTAATACAAGTCTCATCTCTTTCCTGAAAGTCAAGCTATTTACAGTTTTTTTGTTTATTTGTTTGTTTTTTGAGGCAGAGTCTCAAGCTGTCACCCTGGGTAGAGTGCTGTGGCATCATAGCTCACAGCTACCTCCAACTCTTGGGCTCAAGCAATCCCTCTTGCCTCAGTTTCTCTATTTTTTAGCTGTCCTGCGCCGGGTTCACACCCTCCACCCTCAGTGTATGTGGCCAGTGCTCTGCCAACTGAGCTACGTACGCCGCCTGTTTTCATTTTTCTAGAAAGTGTTTGACCCCCTCTTTTGATACCCCAAAAGAGTACTGTCAAATTGAAATCTGTGAATATATTCATCGTAACTTTCATTATCTTTTAATTGCTGAGATAATGCATTTAAAGCAGCTGGTTACAGAAGGTGAATAAATACTGGAGAAAGTCCTTGTTAAAGGTTAAAGGAAATAAAGTAAACTTTCTGTGAGCCAAAAATGGGGCAGCAAACTTTATGGTTTTAGCATTTGCTTTTCTTCCAGCAGAGTTTGGGAAATCAATAAGAAGAGAAATATAAATGAATCATTTTTGCTTCTATTTAATTGCCTTTTGTTAACATATTATTTTGAAAAATATACTTAATGGAGAGATCAGTTGGTATTTTTAATCCAGTTATAAATGAAAGTTGATTTTATGTAGAAAGTTAATGTGAAACAAACTAATAACAATTAAGATAGATAATGTATGTTACTATCTAAAGGGAAGTTTGAGTTTGAATAGAAAAGAAATTAACTTTTTAGTCACCAGTCTTTTCATTATGTCCATACTTTTTGCTTGGGTTTGTTTTTTCTATCTGAATTTAGGTGGTAAATGTCTAAATATACATTGCATAATATTTGTGGATATAAACTGTTTGAGAATTAATTGCTAATTATTCTTTTTTAGTGCCTCCAGAGAAACCTAAAAATTTGAATTGCATTGTGAATGAGGGAAAGAAAATGATGTGTCATTGGGATCCTGGAAGGGAAACATATCTGGAAACAAACTTCACTTTAAAATCAGAATGGTACATTATTTTAAGTTTATTGTTTGTTAGTTTTATTGTTAGTCATTTTTGCTAGAATTTCTTTTTTAACAATAATATTATTTTAAACATTTATCTTCATACTTTGGAAGATCTCAATTATACTAAACGTAAAAGAATTGTATAAATCCCCACCCAGCTTCAAACGATGGTCATAATTTCTAGACTTTTTCAGTGGAAACAGCTAAGAAATAAGTGTAGTTTAAGATAAATTACATCATAAAAAATATGAACTCATTTTTCCAATTTAAAATTAGGACCACAGATTTTTACATAATTACATCCATCTAACATCTGTATCTTCTCTCTTCACTAAAAACCCTAGTTTTCCCAACAACCCCAATGTAATTATTAATTTGCTTTATCCTACAGGAAACACATTTGCAGAGTAACAGTATAAGTATTAGCACCAATAATATGATTACTAAAAACAATTTTAAGATTGTTTTTCTCTGTGAAGGTTGAGAAAATTTTCTGGGGTGATAGAAATTTTTATCACTAATCTCCTGTCACTTTGCATATTGTGCTTAAAGAAAGATACTTCTGGTATAATGAAGACTGTGTTTCAGAAAAGGAGAAAAACCATACAGATCATAAGAAAATAGATAATTTCTAGAGAGGGATCAGTGGGAATGAGCACAAAATTCTAAAGTATAATATCCTTAAACTAAAAATTTGAAAATAATTTTGTTTCATAAGGTGAAGATCAATTCAGTTTTAAAGAAAGGCAGGTTAGTTTTTAAAAAATTTCATTTGTTTTTAGCAATTAATAATTTATTGTAAAGTTTGCTATAACAGTTTGGGTCTCATTCAACTCTTTTAAGGGTCTTTTTCACTCTCATTTTTTCAGATCTGATTTTAATGACTAATTCTTGCATTTTTTTATTAGGGCAACAGAGAAGTTTGCTGATTGTAAAACAAAACATGACACTCGCAGCTCATGCACTGTGGAGTATTCTCCTGTGTATTTTGTCAACATTGAAGTCTGGGTTGAAGTGGAGAATGCCCTTGGGAAGATTACATCAGCTCATATCAATTTCGATCCCGTAGATAAAGGTAGTTATATACCTGAATTCGAGAGTGTATTAGACTACAGTAGCAGTTTATAAATTAAAGTGGTTTTTAGATTTTAATTGTTAAGAAAACAAACATTTAATTAACTTAGTGATTTTTATAAAGGCATTTTATTAGTAATATTGGCGCCTATGGCTCAATGGGCTAAGGCTCCAGCCGCGTACACCTGAGCTGGCGGGTTTGAATCCAGCCCAGGCCCGCCAATAACGACTGCAACCAAAAAATGGCTGGGCGTTGTGGCGGGTGCCTGTATTCCCAGCTACTTGGGAGGCAGAGGCAGGAGACTCGCTTTAGCCCAGGAATTGGAGGTTGCTATGAGCTGTGATGCCACAGCACTCCATCCAGGGTGACAGCTTGAGGCTCTGTCTCAAAAAAAAAACATAATTTGGAAAAAGAAAAATGTTCATGATCCAGCCATACTCAGCGCTATTTTCACTTTGAATGTCATCGTCTGGTATTTTTCTACTATCCAAAGTTTTTATACTATTGTAATCACAATATACATGTTCTGTTTTTCTTCTTTTTAAAAATTTTATGTATCATAAATATATGTCTTTTGATATCTGAACCTGAAAAAATTAATAAGCATAATAAACTAACAAGAAAAACTGAAGTTTTTTTCGAAAACTTTCCTTTCCATCATGTAGTATAGCATAGCACAGGCTTGCTTTCAGAGAAATTAGTTAATTTGGTAAGAATAAATGAATATTATAAATTAACGAGTAAAGGGTATATTTAAATTTTCAAATGAAGTTGTAAAAGTAAAACCTAATAAATGTAGGATTTATTTCCTTCCTCAGTGAAGCCGAATCCACCTCATAATTTATCAGTGAGCAACTCAGAGGAACTGTCTAGTATCTTAAAACTGACATGGATCAACCCCAATATTAAGACTGTTATAAGATTGAAATATAACATTCACTATAGGACTGAAGGTGCCTTAACTTGGAATGAGGTAAACTGAAAGTTATTGTTTATTCAAATAGTCTTTCTTACCACCCTCAAACCTAAAAGTCTCGATCATTTTCTGAATGTCTGAAGTTTCTGGTTATGTGAAATTACTTTCTTTACAATTCTTTTGGGTCTTTATTTTGAACAAAGGCAAGCAGGAAGATACTGAGATAGAAAATACAGCTTTACTATACACAGTGGCCTTTAAGTGAAACTTGGAAGTGATACAGAGGGATAGGAATGACATTTTTGATGGGAGGTGAAAGGAATGCAAGTAATAAGCAAATTAAATAGAGGAGCAAAAATATAGAGACTATAAGAATAAGATAAGAGCACGGTTGGCACATCACAGTCTACAGGCCAAAATCAGCCTATTACTTGTTTTAGTAAATAAAGTTTTATTAGAACATAGCCACGCTTGTTGATTTTTTATCCTGTATTTTTATCCCGCATTGAAAGAGTTGAGTAGTTGCATTGGAGACTTTCTGGCCCACAAGCCTAAAACCCTAGTAAATATTTTATCTAGCTCTTTATAGAACATTCGTCAACCCCTCACGTAGGGGAATGGATTGTTAGGGAACTTGTGAGACTAAAAAGGAAAAGGTCATATACTCAAAGATGATGCTGTCAGCAAAAGAAATACTTCGGAGCTTTTTAAAACTCTATCACGGTAGTACTGAGGAACTCATACTATTCTGTTGTAATTCATTTATCACTAACAGGTTTTCTTTTCTTTTCTTGTTTTTGCTTTTGTTACTCTTATGACAGTAATGAGCATATAAGAGATTTGAGTGCAGCTTGGCACCTGTGGCTCAACAGGCTAAGGCGCCAACCACGTACACCTGAGCTGGAGGGTTCGAATCCAGCCTGGGCCCGCCAAACAACAATGACAGCTGCAACCAAAAAATGGCTGGGCGTTGTGGCGGGCACCTGTAGTCCCAGCTACTTGGGAGGTGGAGGCAAGAGACTCGCTTGAGCCTAGGAATTGGAGGTTGCTGTGAGCTGTGATGTCACAGCACTCTCTCCAGGGTGACAGCTTGAGGCTCTGTCTCAAAAAAAAAACAAAAAAACCAGATAAGTGCAATGAGGACATTAGGAGTAAGATCATGCACTCAAATCTCTTTTTTTTTTTTTTTTTTTTTTTTTGAGACAGAACCTCAATCTGTCA
>CAUYRH010009282.1:0-39560 GCA_963574655.1 Perodicticus potto | reverse complement strand
TGTTTGCTTCACAGAATGTGTTGGGTAGTATTCCTTCTTTTTCTATATTTTGGAAGAGGTTTTGTAAATAGGTACTAGTTCTTCTTTAAAGGTTTGATAGAATTCTGTGAATCCAACTGGCCCCAGGCTTATTTTGTGAATCCAACTGGCCCCAGGCTTTTCTTTTTAGGGAGATTTTGTATAGTTGATGCTATTTCAGAACTTGATATACGCCTGTTCAACATTTCCACTTTGTTCTGGCTAAGTCTTGGTAGGTGGCATGCTTCCAAGTATTAGTCAATTTCCTTCAGATTTTCATATTTCTGAGAGTAAAGTTTCTTGTAATATTCATTAAGGATTTTTTGAATTTCTGAGGGGTCTGTTGTTATTTTGTCCTTACCATTTCTGATTGATGAAATTAGAGAATTTACTCTTTTTTTCCTGGTTAGGTTAGCCAAAGGTTTATCTATTTTATTGACCTTTTCAAAAAAAAAACAACTTTTTGATTTATTGACCTATTGTATAATTCTTTTGTTTTTAATTTCATTTAATTCTGCTCTAATTCTGGTTATTTCTTTTCTTCTGCTGGGTTTGGGGTTCAAATGTTCTTCCTTTTCCAGTTGCTTGAGATGCCCCATTATGCTGCTAACTTCTTCTCTTTCTGTTTTCTTGAGGAAGGCTTCCAGTGCTATAAATTTCCCTCTTAGGATTGCCTTTGCAGTATCCCAGAGGTTCTGATAATTGGTGTCTTCATTGTCATTTTGTTCCAAAAATTTGGTAATTTCCTTCTTAATCTCATCTATGACCCATCTATCATTCAGCATAAGGTTATTTAGCTTCCATGTTTTTGTATGTTTTTGCAGATTCCTGTTATTATTGAGTTCAACTTTTATTCCTTGATGGTCTGAAAAGATGCAAGGAATAATTTCTCTTCTTTTAAATTTGCTGAGGTTAGATTTGTGACCTAAGATGTGGTCAATTTTGGAGCATGTTTCATGGGCTGATGAGAAGAATGTGTATTCAGTTTTGTTGTGATGAAATGTTAAATCCAGATGTTGAATTGTTCAGTTTAAATCTAAAATTTCTTTGTTTAGCTTCTTATTGGAGGATCTCTCCAACACTGCTAACAGGATGTTAAAATCTCCGATTACTATGGAGCTGGAGGAAATCAAGTTGCTCATGTGTGTTAGAGTTTCTCTCATAAATTGAGGTGCATTCTGGTTGGGTGCATAAATATTAATAATTGAAATCTCATCATATTGAGTATTACCTTTAACAAATATGAAGTGTCCATCCTTATCCTTCCTTATTTTGGTTGGTATAAAGCCTATTGTATCTGCGAATAAGATTGTAACACCTGCTTTTTTCTGTTTTCCATTTGCATGGAGTATAGACCATCCCTTCACCTTGAGTCTATGTTTATCTTTTAAGGTAAGATGAGATTCTTGTATGCAGCAGATATCTGGCCTGAGTTTTTGTAACCAATCAGGCAGCCTGTGCCTCTTTAGAGGATAATTTAAACCTTTCACATTAATTGAGAATATTAATAAGCCTTTCAAAAGTGCAGTGGACATTTCTAATTCTTTTGCCACTGTGAAGGTTGGAATTTGATCAAAAGTTTCTGAGTGAGTTTACTTTTCTGGTGGAGGATTACACTGGTCATTATGGAGGAAAGGTCTGAGAATATCCTGGAGAGGTGGTTTAGTTATGGCAAATTTCTTCAACATGTGGATATCATTAAAGTATTTAATTTCTCCATCATAAATGAAACTCAGTTTATCTGGATACAGGATCCTGAGTTGAAAATTATTTTGTTTTAGGAGATTAAAAGTCAATGACCATCCTCTTCTAGCTTAAAAGGTTTGAGCCGAGAGTTCTGCAATTATTCTAATATTCTTCCCCTTGTAGGTTATGGTTTTCTTTAGTCTGGCTGCTTTCAGAATTTTCTCCTTCATATTAACTTTAGTAAAATTGATTATGATGTGTCTGGGGGATGTCTTATTCGGGTTGAGTAATGCTGGGGTTCTGAAATTGTCTGCTATCTGAATTTCAGAACCTCTTCGCATGTCTGGAAAGTTCTCTTTCATAATCTCATAAAGAAGAGACTCTGCCTTGTGAGGCCACTTTGTCGCTTTCAGGTATCCCTATAAGGCGAATATTGGTTTTCTTCGAATTATCCCAGAGCTCTGTGAGAGAATTATCCATTTTTGCCCGCCATTTCTCTTCCTCTTTGGATGTTTGGGAGCGTTTGAAAGCTTTGTCTTCAATATCAGAAATCCTTTCTTCTGCTTGCTCCATTCTGTTACTGAGGGATTCTACTGAATTTCTCAGATCTTTGAGAGCTACAGATTCTTGTCTCAATGTGTCAAAATCTTTGGTCATTTTGTCTTTGAATTTCTTGACTTCTTGAGACAATTTTTGAAATGCTCCCCAAATTTCTAAATCCAACTTTTCCTCTATTTTATTGATCTTATTTGCAATAGAAATTCTGAATTCTGTTTCTGACATCTCAGCCATCTGTTTATGCATAGGATCTTCAGTTGTGTCTGCCGAATTGTTCCTTGGGGGGGGGGTTGATTTGCTCAGGTTGTTCATGTTGCCGGAGCTTTTTCACTGATTCCACTCCATGATTATTTTGCACCATTTGGCAAGATGAGCAGATAAGGGTAAGTTGAGTTGGGGATTCTAGGAGTAGTGATTGGCCAGTCCTTTGTGTGAAAGCTGGGGCTGACATATGTACCTGTTCCCCTAGAGTTTTGCCAAGGACCTGTATGGTGCTACTGCCTGAGAAACTGGGGACCTTCTTGGTGTGGTGGGGTTAAGTGGCTCTGTCTTATTTCCAGCTGGTCCCTGTCTCACCCTAGAGAATCAGTTGTGCTGGTTGAAGTCTGAGCTGTGGATAAATACCAGCAGTTAAGTCACCACACACACCCCCACAGGCAACAATTGGAAAAGGGAAATCTAACCTTCCCACTTCCACAAACCCAGGGTACCACTTTGGAAAGTCCTTGGGTGATTGGCCCATTTGAAGAGGTCCCAATCTGTTGTCCCAGCTAGTGCCGGACTCAGATGGAAGAGTTGAAAAGTCTCTGGGAGCTAGATAGCAGGGGTCTACTGGCAGCTCTAGAATAACTCACTCCAGTGCTCTGTGAGCTCAGGAGGGCCCCCCCAGCAAGTAAATTAGTACATTTTTTTGGTGTCCTTGGGGTTGCAGTTTCCCCCAACAGGGTTGATGTGCGTTCTTCGACCTTCTCTTTTGGCTCAGATCTAAACCATCAGCTTTCTTGCTAAATTTCTGTCCTTCAACTCTCTTTTTTTCTATGGAAAGTTGGCTACAGACCACAATCTTGGCTCCTCCCCGTGGGAGGTAAATATTAAAAACAATTGATCTTATGGAGAGTGTGAGTAGAATAATTCTTACCAGAGGCAGAAAGAGTAGAGAGAAGTGGGGATAAAGCAGGAATAGTTAAGGGGTACAAAAATGTAGTTAGAATGAGCAATATTTGAATAACACAGGAAAGTGACTATAATCAACAATAGGTTAGGGCATCCTTTAAAATAATTAAGAGAATTGGAATATACTTAGCACAAAAAATGATATATACTGGAGATGGTAGCTACCCCAGTTACACCGAATTGATTAACTCACACTGTATGCCTGAATCAAAAATCATATGCACCCTATAATACATACAACTAGCATGCATCCATAATGATAAAATAAATGATAATAAATAAAATAATAAAAAAATTTGTTTGATAGAGTGATATTAAGGTAAATGCTGAAGTTTGTTTTCCCTGAACATTTGACCCCCAAAGAAATACCTGTTGCATTACTCATATCAAGTGAATCAATCTTCATTTGAGTGAGTAAAGTTGAAAAGATTTGTTATTCACTGTTAAGCTATTCTGTATCAAAACATACATTGTGCTCTTGGTCTATGAGGCAGCAACTATAACCAATGTTTAAGTATAAAATGTTTCTCAGTGTTAAAGTTCTGTCATCATCAAAATCAAAGTAGCCAGTGAATAAATCAAATGTCTATGATAGAAATACTAGAGGAGGAAAGGTTTGGCAACTGATTTTCACACTTCATTTTAAGATTGGGAGTAGAAGAGACAAACCAAATAGTTAAAGTTTCCATTTGTGTTCTCTTCTGAAGAGGATATTAAGCAGTGATGTATTATTTCACTTTAAGAGTAATAAAGATTCTCCACCTTTAAAATGTCCAAATAGGCTGGGCACAGTGGCTCACACCTGTAATCCTAGCACTTTGGAAGGCCAAGGAGGGAGGATCACCTGAAGCTAGGAGTTAAAGACTAGCGTGGGCCACGTAGTGAGACCCCATCTCTATGAAAAAAAGAAAAATTAGCTGGGTGTGGTGGCATGTACCTTTAGTCCCAGCTACTGGGGAGGCTGAGGCAGGTGACAACTTGACCCCAGGCATTTGAGGTTGCAGTTTGCTACGATGATGCCTCTGCACTCTAGTCCAGGTGATAGAACAAGACCCTGTCTCAAAAACCAAAAATGTTCAAATAAAACAAAACTAAACTCAGCCATAAAACGAGTGTGACATTCTCTGAAAGATAAGTGATCATTGGGTAAATACTTTGAACACTACTGATATTCTTCACACTCTCATAGGAACTATGTGGCTAATGGAAATATACAATTCTTGATCTCCATGAGCTTACACTAATTGTGAAGACAAAAACAACTTGGAAGAAACTATAGGGTGTTGGTACCACTGTGGCACCCCATCACCAGGCAAATAAAACAGCCAGGACACTGAGCAATACCTGTGGCTCAAGGGAGTAGGACACTGGCCCCATATGCCAGAGGTGGTGGGTTCAAACTCAGCCCCGGCCAAACACTGCAAAAAAAAAAAAACAGCCGGGACATGGATTAGAAGTACATGCTTGCAAGAGGTGGGCTTCCCATAGGTGCAGGGAGAGCCCGTAGGAACCTCTGCTGTGGCCTTTTATTGAAGCATTATACAACAGGTGTGGGGGGCCCATGTACTAAGATCACGTACTTAATGATCCCTATGTGCTCTTTCCCCACAGGCTCAATTCCTACCCTGTTGCACCACAAATGTTCAACATTCAACACCTGCTTGCTGACAAGCCACCGATCTTATCTCATTAATACATACAGTTACCTGAGGGCTTGTCTCAAGGCTGCAAAACATCTCTATGCCGGCTCCAAGATTGTCCCACTCCCAGTGTCTCTCTCAAGAACCAGTGACTGTGATCACACCATTTACCCCATGATTGCACTAATGTACACAGCTATGATTTAATTAAAAAAAAAAAGAACCAGTGACTGCTTCTGCAAGCCTGGTGCTCAGTCCCCTATAATAGGGAACTGTATAAAATAGTACATGATAGTGTTATCAGTTTCTTTCATGTTAGCAAAGGTTTGAGCCATGGTAGTTCAAGAGTTATTTCAGATGAGCAATAAAGAAGTCATCGATTTTTCAAACCGTAGTATAATATGGAAAACACCCACTTACCCACTATTCACATCAAAACAGAGAACCTTTCTTCACAATCCAAGAAAGATTCCTCATGCTTTCCAGTTAATAGTCTCTCCAACAGGGATAACCATTTTTCTGACTTCTACCTCCACAGAATAGTTCGGTCTGTTCTTGAACTTCATGTTAATGAGGTCGTCTTTTGTGACCAGCTATTTTCCCCCACAAAAATGTACATGAAGCTATTTCCACAAAGCATGCTATAAATCAGACATTCTCGTACTAAATTTGCTGGATATTTCTGCAGAATCAATTAGTTAGAAAAGCTGGTTAAATGCTGTGTCTCTTAATCTATTGCTTTATACTGCAATGTGCTCCTTCCTAAATTATGTTTACCTGATTATCCTTCACATGGTGCTCAATGAATCCTTGCAGACTGAATAAACAATTACCACTTACCATAAGGTCAGAGAATTTTGTTTTGTCTGTGTCCAGAGGTTATATTTCTATTCCCCTGTTCTCAAGAACATGATGTGGCTTAGAGCAGTCACTCAAAGGGTATTTGTGAAATGGCTGAATCACAGTCAAACTCAAAGAACTTTTTACTATTATTTTTCCTTGATTTCCACATCTAGATATTAAGAAAGCAGAGTTTTGTGCTCATGAATGTATTTGGTTGATAATAAGACATTGGTCCAATGAGCCTTTGAAATAACCATTATGTTCAGTAAAAGCGATCAGGTCAGCACAGCCAGCAGTGTACCCTTGGCCAATGTGATTGATTTTACTCTCTGGATGACCTGAATAAAGAAGGAAGTAAAAAGGGAGCATTTTTAATAACTGGTATTGAGTATCAGAGAGAATGGAAATTTAGGTCAGTGGAAAGAACTCCGGATCCCATGTTGGGCTGTGAATGCTTGCTAAGATTGCATGATAGTCTGGCTGTGTGACCTCAAATCAATCAGCTCAACTGTTTAATACTTAGTTGTTCTCCTTCAAAACCCAAAGTCTCATATGCATGTGGTAAAGATCAATAGAAACCTCTTTTAATTAATGCAAAAGAAACTGTAAATTTGAATTCCATTAACATTTTAAATATGCTTTTTCAGTCTTATCCTTGTAGCTTGGGGCACAACTACTTTGCTAAGTGGTTTCCTATTGAAAATCCAGTCCTGACATCTAAAGGGTTTTAACAGTTAAAATATTTTTGTTTTGCTTTATAAAATCTAAGGGAATTGCCCTACCTATTTCTTCATTGACTGCTTTCTGTTTTTGTCCTTGAGAAGTGTTCTTTAGCAAAATTATATATGCTGCAACATAAGGACTGATTGGACACATTTTAAACTCAATAAAAACAGCAGACTTGGCATGACACCTGCTGAGTCTTAGGCGGAAACCATGGTGTTGATGGTTTTCCCTGAGAAAGCTGGTTGAATTTAATAGACAAATGTGGATTTAACATAACAGTGGAAAGCGGGACCAAATCTTAAAAGCAGTTGCATTAGGACTGATTTGCTGTAAACCATAGAGAGAAACAAGCATGAATACCCATACGATGCCTTTGATCACTGATCAAAGATTTGTTATTTAACTTTGTCTTCCCTCCCCTCCCATCCTACCTCCTCCCCCCACACCCCTCCCCCAACATAAAACACCTAAGTCTTGCTCACAACATGATTTGGCCCCAAAATGTTCAGGGGAGAGAACCTGGATAGACTGCAGTCTATTTTCGTGCTTATGGAAGTGGGGAATACGTGACATGCTGTATATTTTCAGGGTTCGGCTCACCCTGAAGAGCTGGGATTTTTTCTTCCCTCTCTCAAACACAGTATTATTACTGCATGCCTGCCTGTCAGTGAGTTTTCACCCTGCTAAAACCAGATATAATTCATGATTTGTTATGCTTTGGCCAAATGGCATAATTGGCATGCAAGTCAGGGAAATGTAGGATGTTATGCTTTTTTCTTTCTTTCTTCTTAAACCTCTAGGCTGTGCAGTGCTGATTGCTCCCTGTAAGAGGAATCTCCTGATTGCCGATGACAGGTGAGGTGCCATGGGTGAGCACAGCAGGGGAGGCTTTTACAGACGTTAGGGGGAGTCTTTCTTCTTATTTACCCCATTCTTCTCACCATGCCTACTGCTAAACGTATGTCACCTTCTTCAGTGAGTGTTAGAGTCATTTGTAGTTTATATGTCTTTTCTTACATACAGCCTTCGATTACTTGAAAGCACTAAATAAACTGATTCCTCAATATCTTTGCTGTGTACAGTGCCTAAGCTGTGTCCTGCAGCGCACTGCTGTAGTGCTAGTGAGAAAATGTCTGGGGCGTCACTGGCTTCCCTCAGAGACCACCCAGTATGTGCTGTTATGAGGCCCATTTTGTCAAGAATGAATGACATGGACACTTTTGCATTTCCCTCTGCTTCTCTAGAGCCCACAATAGGATGGTATATTGGACAGGTCGTATTGATATGTCATTGCAGACAGCTTTCTTTTTGGTTAATTCTTGTGAATATGAAACATGGTTTGCGTATTAAGAAGGATGAACTCAGCATAGGTAAAGGCATGTCAAATATGCTATGATAATCATTAGTTGAAAAGTAACTGTTTCCCTCTCATATTTCAGCTTTGTGATAATATTATGATAATTCAATAATTAACATGGAGACCAGGCTTGAAGAATCCCTGCACAGACAAAGCCAGTTAGGCTTCATAAGTGATTTAAATTTTCCATGGTTCGTGAACATAAGTGACTTGGCTATTTCTTATAGATGCCTATATTAAAGACAAATAGAGCATAATCTCAATCAGTCAGAAGCAGCTGGCAAACTTGTAATTATATAACTAGGGGTGTTCCAATAGTGTACACAAATCAAGGCAACTTTTAAATATAATTAATCAAATATTTTCTTTTTTATCACTTTTGGATCCTATCCATAAAAGCCTGTCCATCATGCTTTCTTTTAAAAAAAATTCAGCTTAAAATAATGCAATTATTATTATAGTGTAAACTAATACCTATGATTAGTTTACTACTTTGCCTTTGTAAGGTTAAAGTCTGAGTAGGAGTTGTGTCCTTCACCTGGGAAGCACACCATCTATCCACACCTGGAATGCACCTGTTGGGTAAGAACTTACCCCACTCCTTGACCCCTCCTCTACTTCAACACAACCACCAAATACTTCCGATTTAGAGTTCTTGATTTATGAATTGTTGTTTGCTCCAATAAATTTGTTGAGATTGTATTGTGCCTCAGTTTACCTGTTAAATACAATTACCCACCCCCTTGGAAGTCAGCTGTGGCCATGTGATTTTCTTTGGCTAATAGAATGCAAATGGAAAGTAACGTGTTATTTCTGCACAGAAGCTTAAGAGTTGGTATGTGCTCACTAGTGTTTTCTTTATCTTCGTCAACAATGACATGCAATTCCCTGGAAGAGTGGCTACTCTGTCAGCTCAGGTCCTAAAATGAGGATAGTGTGGAACCCAGCTCTCAGCAATCCTCACAGACGTGTAGTGTGAGTGTGAATTCAGCCTTTGTTAGGGTAAGCCTCAGAGATTTAGTTTCCTTGCTTTCACTAAAATAATTATACATTTTCTAATTTCTTTACATACTTTCTGTTAAACACAAATGACATGTGCCCAGATCTTCAGATAGTTTCTCCTAAAGCCTGTGGATATTTCCCATTGACCTCAGGTATGAAAGTAGAACTTCACTATTTAATTTAAAGACCACCCACTCAGAGCTGGCCATATCTATTTAGTAAAAAAAGAGAGAAAAAAGGTATTTTACAGGTGTTTTCCTCCGTTTAGGTCTCCCCTTACCTGTCACACAAAGGGTCCTCACTTTCATTTAAGTAAGTTTTAGAATTTGTTATGTAACACACATCATCACTATAATATCAGGGGGAAATTTTTATTGAACTTCATCAGTACAAAAACACAACAACCTTTACTATAATAATCCATATGACTAAATTTATACATTCTCTTACCTTTTCCAAATGAAAATGAATTTGTCCCTCATAGGGAGCAGCTGTCAAAAGCACTTGTAATACTCATAATAATGTCTCAATTCAGCTTCACACATGGACTCTCAAGGTCTCTATTAAATGTCCTATCATTTTATGCTGTAACAATATGTTCATAATCTCTCCAAAATAATGAGTCCCTTTCCCAGTGTTTACTACAGTTACAGTATCTCTTTCCTAGTTGATGTTCAATTAACATTTCTACAGTGAAAGAATGTCACTTATTTATTTGAAACTATAAGAGAACTCTAAGGAAGAATAACAGTCCAATAAATATTCAAACTCCTCTTTATATAGAGACGTCACTGTTGTTGGGACTGTATAACACACGTAACTCATGCAGAGTTGTGTACACCTGACCTTTCCCATGCAAAGCAGACGGTGAAATTGACTCTCCTCAGGTTCTCGACATACCACAGATTTAAAAATCCTGTGTCTTATGAGTACTCTGAAAACTTGCACCTGACCTTTGGTTCTAATGCCATGGCTTCATTATACTTTGGCCATCTTTAAGGTTGTTTAATTATACAAACTTGACAGCTGTTAATACCTGAGGGATTATCCTTAACACCTACTTGAATTAGTGAATAGAGTAGGCATAGGGAGGGACTGTATTTTCACTGATCAGCAGAAGAGTATCAGGGCCATACTGATAAGAAGAAAAGATTCGTATTTTTGGCACACTAACTGGAGACTCAGCTAATGTCAGATAGAACATGCTCAAAAAGATCAACCATGACTTTTCCAAGGTTTACTTCTCATCAGACTTGTGAAAAGACAGAAATAATGAGAGAGAACCTTGACTCATTCCCTGCCATGTATATTTTGTTGCTACTGTCTTAGATACTTATTGCCTAAGACGATAAACTGCATTTATTCTGAAAAGGATTGTGATGATGTTTTTGTTTTCAGCCACAAAGGATTAGTTGGTTCACTTGACCCTCTGGAACTTCTCTTAATAGAGAATGTGCACACCCTGGAAACTTTTGTGGTGAAGACTTTGAATAATAATGAAGAGCACAGTCAATAGTCATCAAACCCAGTTCCAATTCATGGCTCTTACTAGCTGGATGACTTCAGATAGAAACAAACTTCAATGCCCTTATCTGTAAAGTGGGGATAGAATTGTGCCTAATTTATAGGGCTATTTTTAAGAGTACTTGATAGAATGCTTGTAAGGATCTTTTTTTTTTAATGGTGCCCGAATTACATTTTTTAAAATTAAGTCATATACACATAGATCATGAATACATTTATGCATATGTGAGGTACAATGTGTTGATTTTTTGTTTGTTTTTTGAGACAGGGTTTCACTCTGTTGTCCTCAGTAGAGTGCTGTGGCATCACAGCCCACAGCAACCTCAAACTCTTGGGCTTAAGTGAATCTCTTGGCTCAAACTCTCAAGTAGCTGGGACTACAGCCACCCACCACAACTCCCGGCTATTTTTTTTGTTGCAGTTGTCATTGTTGTTTAGCTGGCCTAGGGCCTGTTCAAACCTGCCACCCTTGGTGTACATGGCCAGCACAGTAACCACTGTGCTACAGGTGTCGAGCCACTTGTAAGGTTCTTGACTGCCTGTCATCTATGAAGTGTTCAATAAAAGCTTTCCATAATTTCTTCTAGTTGAGTTATTATATTTTTATTATTGTAATAGTAAATAAAAGCCTGATAGCAAAGCTGTAACTACTTTTTGGCACCTAAATGCAGGAGGAGACCTCATGCCCTCGATCTAAAGAGCAAAGGACTAGGGCGGAATCATATAAACAGTGGACCTCTCCCCTCAAATACTGCAGAATATTGTGCAGCAAAGTAAACTATGAATCACCCCCCAAAGTATTGTATGATACAAATGAAGGAGAGCATGACCAAACACAACAGTGAGCATTGTGAGATGAGGTTAAGTGTGTGGGCATGGGAGGAGCTTTTAGAAATGGCAAATTCTTAACCTTAGAAAATGTCACCAGCTTAAATAAAAATTAACAGAGGTTAAGGCTCCTGTCCACTTAACTTGTAAATACCGCAGAACTGCAGAGCGCAGAGCTCAGTGGGTGTTTGTGTGTGTACGCACACATCTAAATAAAAATTTTGACAAAGAATTATGAGGTTAAAAAGTCATTTTAAAGTTTTAAGGCTTCTCAAATAACTGAGACAACTGGCTATATGAAATCTGAACTATTTAATTATGAAGAAGACACGAACCATCCTGTCCCTTATGTGACGTGCATTTGTGTTTGTATATGGAGTGTTTGGTTCTGAATTCTTGTCTTGCTGCACATGCTCATCCCATTCAGACTATGCAAAATATCTTATTTCGTGTTGCACTGCAGTTAGAATACCCAATGTGGCATCACATTCGTTTTTGCAGATGATGGCAGAAACAGTCTGGACATAGAGTTCAGATGAGCCAACCTTAAAAAGGCAGTTGAACACGAGGGCAGTGCTATGAAATAGAAGCACACATGTGGAGCCTCACCACTGACCACTATTACATGTAGAAGCCGCTTTTTTGTTGGTGTCTTTGCATATTTTTATATTTCTACCCCAGATAACAGAAGACGTTTACAATTGGCATCACATGTTTTTACCTTCAGGTCATTTTCCATGAATGAAGGTTAACAAGGGACAAATACTACTCTTTAAAATATATAAATATTCTAATAGATTATGCTTTCAAAATGGCTGTGACCATAGTACCCGATCTATATGATCTTATCAATGTGACTGTTCTATTCAGCCACTGAGAGGGGAAATCTCTTTTCTCTCTCCTTGAATTTGGCTGGATTTGTGACTTGTTTTGACTAATAGATTGCAATAGGAGTGAAATTGTTAACTTCTGACCTGGGTCTTAGGAGAATGGCAAATTCTGCCTTTAAATCTTAGAATCCTCCTTCCTGGAACTCAGCCACCGCCTGTTGAAGAAGCTCAAGCAGCCACGTCAAGAGACCTACATGAGAGAGAAGTGAAGTTCTCGACTGAGACCCCAGCTGAGCTGTCTGCGGGCATTTTCCAGGTATGTAAGCAAAGGTATTTTGGGTTTTGAAGTCATAAACACCATCTGACTCCAGAGAAACCTCAGTTGACACTCTGTACTGGCTAAATATCTGACCTTCAGAATCTTGAGGGTATAAAATGGTTATTTTAAAATAAACTACTAATGTATTTTACTTTAAAATATTTTTATTATAGTAAAATATACATATAACAGAATTTGCCATTTTGATCATTTGTACGTGTACAATAATTACATTTGTAATATTTCCCAACCCTTAGCAATATCTATTTTAAAAGTTTTGTTATCACCCCAAACAGAAGCTCTGTACCTCCAATAACTCCATATTTCCTTCTCTCTCCAGCTCCAAGTAACTTCTAAACTAATTTCTATCTCTATGAATTTGCCTGTTCTGGGTAATTCTTATAAAGTGAAATCATGCAATACTTATCTTTTTTGTATCTGGCTTATGTCACCTAGCATAAGGTTTTCAAAGTTTTTTTATGTTGTAGTAACGATCAGAGTTTCATTTTTTAATTTGGATAAAAATATTCCATAATATACATATACACCATATTTTGTTTACACATTCTTTTGTTGTTTGGACCCCTGGGTTTGTTTACCTTGTCACTATTGTGAATAATGTTGCAACAACCATCGACGTACATGTATCTGTCTGAGCCTCTGTTTTTAGTTCTATGGGGTATATTCCTAGGAGTGGAACTGCAGGCTCAGGTAGAAATCATATTTTACCCTCCTGAGGAACCGCCAAATGGTTTTCCAGAGCAGTTGTGCCATTTTTCATTCCCACTAAGCCTTTTGATTTGGGAATAGTTCGCTCTACTTTGATGAATAAAACAAGCACTATATTTATCAACACTGCTATTACTTAAGAAGACCTTGAGGTTGCCATTAAAAATCTAGGTACAACTCAGACTTTGGACTTTATCTTTCAAATGTAAATAATGTAACTTAATTGTATGTAACCTCTTATTAACCTGGAAAAAAACATCCCGGTATTAGCAAAAGAAAAAAAAAGATAAAACAGTTTTCCAACTCTGTAACATATTTTCATTAGACAATTCTCCAGCTTTCTGAAAGTTTTAAAGCCAGTGAGGACAGCAGTGGTTTTCCCAATAGGTCTGAGAACATGAAGCAATTCATTGTCTATATCCACCGCCTTTACTACAGTTCATCTAAGTCCCACACACAGAGCATGTTAAATTGTTAACTAGTATTAAATTCGCTCTCGTGGCATTTGAAATCCTGCATAAATCTTCCTCTTTTTCTATCTCCACATCCAGGATTGTATCATTCTCATAATTCTTCAATACAGAAAGTTCTTATGTTTTGATTTTTAAACGTATCCAGGCTTTAAGCGAAAGGAAGAGAAGAAGACACATAAGAAAGAAAAGACAAATAGTGTTTTAAGAAATTATTTCCCTCATTAATATAAAAAGAGCTCAACTAAGTTTATGAATCCTGAATAAATATGATACTCTTGAAGCATCAACACATGTTGGGATATTAAATGAAGAGTTCTAAAGGGAGAAAAAATGTTTAGCTTTATTTTTATCTATTGTTTGCCAAAATGTATATGACCAGGAAATTCTATTAACAAACTAGTGAACGTAAATTCTCTCTTGTAAGGTATGTCAATTTTCGTTCTTTTTAAACTGTTTGTTCTAAAATAGAATAAAAATTTTGGAATTTTTATCACATCATAATCTGGACTTCATAGATGCTAATTCACTATTGCATGATGTGTCCAGCAATCTTTTTTTTTTTTTTTTTTTTTTGGCTAGGGCTGGGTTTGAACCCACCACCTCTGGTGTATGGGGCTGGTGCCCTACTCCTTCGAGCCACAGGCGTCACCCATGTCCAGCAATCTTAAGAGCTAAACAGTTACCAGGCATCTTAGATGAATTACTGCCTCCCAGGTTAGAGCAACCTGCCTGCCATATGTGCATCTCTAGTTGTTCCTGGCTGGGGAGCGAGGGGGGAACACGTGTGGGAGTGTGAGGAGAAGCATGGAGAGGGTGGATTGGGAGTGAAGGTGGACTTAGAATAATGACTTACTCTAAAGCACTGCTTTTAAACTTTTGCAGCATATAGAGTCACTTGGGGTGTTTTTTCCAAATCCCAGTGCTCAAGCCGTATCCCAAAGCAATTAAATCAGAAGCTCTGGCCCAGGTAAGTGTCTGTTTTAAAGCTCCCCAAGTAACCTTAATGTGCACCCAAGGCTGAGAATTGCTTTTTCTAAAGCGATTAGGCTAATAGAAGGAATGTAGGGAAAGTCATAGGCAAACATTCTGACTTAAGACAATAATGTCAGTTTTCAGTATTGGACAACCAGAGACATTTTAGAAAATTTTCCTACTTGTCTGAATAATTCATGATGCTTTTATTTAAATATTAGTTGCCTTATGTTTACTGTTCTCTAGTTGGTTCTGGTAAACTTGATTTATATCAATACTTTGAAAACAAAAGATTAAGTGAGAAGTTTTTCCATTTTTACCTGTATGTTTCACTTTGGGAGCTATGTCAACTACTTGTTACAATCAGAGGTGACTTCCTGATTTTTGCACATCTTGATACTCTTTATACTTTGAAAAGGGCAGAAATTGGAAGACAACAAAAAGCCTCCAGGAAAGTCAAAGAATTTTTCTGTGGGCACTTTAATCTTCACCTCCTACTACATCACACTTGCATAATATCACATAGGTTTCAGCCCTCTGTGAGGTTTCATCTTTGACTTTGAAAATATCAGCTCCAACCCATCACTATGGGAATATAAGTCAGAAAGTTTTATCATCAACTAAGTGTTCTGTTTCTTATGGGGAAAAAAAAAGAGTTATGGTCTTTTTAGATTTAGAAAGAATAATCATATTCTTTTTACTTTGTTCCTGTAACAGACTGAGAACACATAAAAATATTATGTCTTCTTAAGCAATTTACTATGTTATGTGTTACACAGTTATAAGAATAATTAAAAGAACATTTATTCAAAATTTAGCAACACATAATATTTTTATAGAAACATCACTACCTACCTACCACATGTCAATGTCAACTTTTTAAAAATCAAACATGTAGTAGGAAACAGTACTTAAGAGGGAGCTGTGGAGGAAAACAGACCTGGGTTCTGGAGGGACTTCCTATCTAGGGGTCTATATGGAGTGACTGTATACCATTGGTAGCTAATGGTACCAGAGGTCCAATTGTTGAAGACTAGAAGTGGCTCGTATCTGCTGCTCCATCTGTCTATATAATCTGGCTCTACTTCTACGTGTAATCCAACAGGTATCTTATGCTTTTCTATTTTATGACTTTGAACATTCTGTTTCTCTTGCCTTTTCCACCTTACTAATTCTAGTGAGCATTTCAAGATTCAGTGCCAGTGTGAACACCTCCAAGAGCTTGCTGTGATTCATTCTCTCAACAGCTTTGATTTTGCTCCATTTTACACTCTTCACTACTTCATGTTTCTATTATCATGTTTATTATAGTGTATAGAGGACTGGATACCATGCTTACAAAGGACAGTTACTGATTCTTATCACATTAAAAGGAAACGCTGAGAACAGGACAGTCTCCTGGCAAGTCTAGAGATGTTTCCTGACTTGGGAGCAATCCCCCAAGTAACTCAGTGTTCTGGAGTGAGATAATGTCGGGCACTCACTAGTAAGCATGTGTTAAACACTGATGCTTAGTAGTTCTTCATGAGGGTTGTGGGGAAAGAACACGTGAGGAGAGCACGTGGCAATCCTTATGCAGGCAGCCCTCATGTGTAATTACCTGAACTCTCCACACCTGTTGTGTATAACCTTAATAAATAGCCATTGGGGAGGGGCCTCGGGGCTACCCTGCAACTGAGGTTAGTCTGCCTCCCGCAAGCTTGTATTTTAAATCCGTGTCACACCTGGTTCCTTCCTGAGGCAATCGAGACCGGGCCATAGGGGCCCTGACACAGTATATTGTAATGAGTGACTTACTTCTCTGTCTTCTCTTTAAATGGTAAGATGCTTACAGGTTAGAAACCATCAGTTAAGCCTATAACTGTCATATGAAATGTCTACACAAACATTTACCCAGTCCTACCTTCTGACGAAGTTTATCCAGTGTTTTTTGACATTTTTATCTCACGGCACACTTGAATCTGTAGTTAAAATTCCACAGTGCACTTGAATTATGTTGATGCAAAAAAAGTTTAAAAAGGAATATACTTCCCATGCTTTTAACTTTTTTTGAAAATAATTAATGATCTTTAAACATTTTTGTGGCACACCTAAGATCCTCTCATAGCACACCAGTGTGCTAGGGCACACCAGCTGAAAATACTGGGTAAACCTGTCCTGCATTCTATTGAACATTTTGGGGGTTTTCCCCCTTCTGTTTTACATTGTGAGAATGTCATCAAATCCTTACTTACTGAAATCCTTCCTTTTCTCTACTACCTCAATGCTTCTGCCTTCGTGTTCAGTCTGAACAGGACCATCTTGTATGATGGACTCGGAAACATATAAGGGTATATATTATTCACGTAGAGCTCAAAATTGTTCCCTTTGATGTGGTAAGCAAAATTCTCTTTGACATTCACAGTAGTCATTTTGCATAAACCAAAGCTCTTTCATCAGCATATCTTGTACTGATTTTCAAATTACAAGGATGGTTTTTGAACACCACCAGCTGAGAAGGGATGTGTGTGTGTGTGTGTGTGTGTGTTTAGCTTTTCCTCCTTATGTTCATTTCTCTGCATTTTTTTCCTTTTTTGTTTTTACTTTCCAATTCCACATTTTTCCATAATTTTATGAGCAAGCATTCATAGGCTCATCACTGCAGTCCAGAAAGGCACATTGGAATTATCATAATCAACCTACTAAAAAAGCCAGATAAAGGGTGAGACACTGCATTTAAAAGAAAGAAGAGGATTTACTGATGGATGTTTTAATGCCTCCTTCTATTTGCAAATACTCTGTACACATTACCACCAACTAAAGATGAATTACTTGAAGGGAAAAAGGTATTTTTTTTTCTTATCTCTTCAAACCAAAGCTGACGTTTTAGATTGGCTGATTGGTCCTCTGTCTATCACATTTGCTTTTTTGCTATCATACTACAGTTTATTCAGAACTGCAGATGCACACACCACACTTGGGACAAATGAAATGACCTATTTGTGTATTGAATTTTTAATGACGAGTCTTGAGAAAGACTTCAGAGGAAGTTTTGAAAAGTTACCAGTGAGTACAGTAATGAGATGTTGCCTTCAGTTCAGCATTGAACTAGGATGGAGAAAACTAATAAGCAATTGTGTTTGCGGAGCAGAATTTTAAAGCAATCCTCAAGGAATATTCACAGAATTTTAAAGTCAACTGCACATTTTTTCAATATCAATTTTTAAAAACATTCTTCTCATAATTACCTCCATTTTTTTTCTAAAGCACATTCTACCATTGGAGTATTTCAATAAATTATTGGAAGTTTTTCCTACTAAGTTAATTTTTGAAGATTTTAACCAGCTTACTCCCTGTTTGAGCAATGTTTGGCTTTCTTAAGAGCGGCTCTTTTGAGCTATGCCAAAATAGTTAAAAGATTTCACTTAATAGACATTTTCATACCAGTTGAACCATATAAAAGTGCCATTTTTTAAATCTCAAAATGATCAAATATTGGCAATTGCATGTGGTACAACCTTGAGAGAGAGAGAATGGTTTTGGATATGTGCTTTAACTCAATGATGATTAAAACACAGATAACTCAATAATTATATCAAAGAGTACCTACACCAAACTAGTATTCCTTCACATTAAAATATATCACTTGAACAAAATTTATATTAGAAATTAAATAAAAACTATACAAATCAGGTTCTCTGCTTGTATTTAGCTATTATGTCTGTATAGCTTCCATACATATATGTACATATCTTATATATATCTTAATTGATTACACTGAAGGAAACTAAAGAGCATGAATAAAATAAATGTGGATAAACCTCAGAAACCTAGCCAAAAGACTGACTGTAATACAGTATCTTATTACAAATAGACTGATGGCAAGCGTTGATAATGTTATATTCCTAACTGGCAAATACATCAGATATTTATGCCTACAGTAGCATACAGTTTCTTTGTTGAGCCTTGGGATTCTTTTTGCTACATAGTTATACTAAGATGAATATTTATTGTAATTTTTTTTTTTTGCAGTTTTTGGCCAGGGCTGGGTTTGAACCTGCCACCTCCGACATGTGGGGCCGGCGCCCTACTCCTTTGAGCCACAGGTGCTGCCCTGTAATGTTTTTTCATAGTTGCAATTCTTTACCACAGAGGCTGTGCAGTCTCGGGACCCAGGCCCGCCTCCTGCCCATGACCCCGGTGGACATGAGAGACCCGGAAGGGAGTCACACCACCTCAACACTCAGGCCCACCCCACCCCAGATACACTGGCAGGCATGAGTGTTGCAACTGGAGAAGGAAGAACATTCTACCCCCAAACCAAGCAGAACAAAAAAAAATAACCAAAATTAGAGCAGAATTAAATGAAATTGAAAACAAAAGAATTATAGAGCAGATCAATAAATCAAAAAGTTGTTTTTTTGAAAAGGTCAATAAAATAGATAAACCTTTGGCTAACGTAACCAGGAAAGAAAGAGTAAAAACTCTAATTTCATCAATCAGAAATGGTAAAGATGAAATAACAACAGACCCCACAGAAATTCAAAAAATCCTTAATGAATATTACAAGAAACTTTACTCTCAGAAATATGAAAATCTGACGGAAATTGACCAATACTTGGAAGCACACCACCTACCAAGACATAGCCAGAATGTAGTGGAAATGTTGAACAGGCCTATATCAAGTTCTGAAATAGCATCAACTATACAAAATCTCTCTAAAAAGAAAAGCCCAGGACCAGATGGCTTCACATCAGAATTCTACCAAACCCTTAAAGAGGAACTAGTACCTATATTACTAAACCTCTTCCAAAATATAGAAAAAGAAGAAATACTACCCAACACATTCTATGAAGCAAACATCACCTTGATCCGTAAACCAGGGAAAGACCCAACAAGAAAAGAAAATTATAGACCAATATCGCTAATGAATATTGATGCAAAAATACTCAACAAGATCCTAACAAACAGAATCCAACAACACATCAAACAAATTATACACCATGACCAACTGGGCTTTACCCAGGGTCTCCAGGCTGGTTCAATATACATAAATCTATAAATGTAATTCAGCACATAAACAAATTAAAAAATAAAGACCATATGATTCTCTCAATTGATGCAGAAACAACTTTTGACAATATCCAGCATCTCTTCATGATCAGAACACTTAAGAAAATTGGTATAGAAGGGACATTTCTTAAATTAATAGAGGCCATCTACAGCAAACCCACAGCCAATATCATATTGAATGGAGTTAAATTGAAATCATTTCCACATAGATCAGGAACCAGGCAAAGTTGCCCATTATCTCCACTGCTCTCCAACATTGTAATGGAAGTTTTAGCCATTGCAATTAGGGAAGAAAAGGCAATCAAGGGTATCCACATAGGGTCAGAAGAGATCAAACTTTCACTCTTCGTAGATGATATGATTGTATATCTGGAAAACACCAGGAAAACTTTTAGGAGTGATCAAGGAGTACAGCAATGTCTCAGGCTATGAAATCAACACCCATAAATCTGTAGCCTTTATATATACCAACAATAGGAAAGCTGAAAAATCAGTCAAGGACTCTATCCCTTTCATAATAGTGCCAAAGAAGATGAAATATTTGCGAGTTTACCTAACAAAGGTTGTGAAAGATCTCTATAAAGAGAACTATGAAACTTTAAGAAAAGAAATAGTCAAACATGTCAACAAATGGCAAAACATACCATGCCCATGGTTGGGAAGAATCAACATTGTTAAAATGTCTATACTACCCAAAGCAATATATACTTTTAATGCAATTCCTATTAAAACTCCATTTTCATATTTTAAAGATCTTGAAAAAATAATATTTCATTTTATATGGAATCAGAAAAAACCTCGAATAGCCAAGACATTACTCAGAAATAAAAAAAAAGCAGGAGAAATCAAGCTACCAGACCTGAGACAGTACTACAAATTGATAGTGATCAAAACAGCATGGTACTGGCACAAAAACAGAGAGGTAGATGTTTGGAACAGTATAGAGAACCAAGAGATGAATCCAGCTACTTATCATTATTTGATCTTTGACAAGCCAATTAAAAACATTCAGTGGGGAAAAGACTCCCTATTTAACAAATGGTGCTGGGTGAACTAGCTAGTGACCTGCAGAAGACTGAAACTGGACCCACATCTTTCACCATTAACTCAGATAGATTCTCACTGGATTAAAGACTTAAACTTAAGATGGGAAAGTATAAAAATTCTAGAAGAAAGTGCAGGGAAAACTCTTGAAGGAATCGGCTTGGGTGAATATTTTATGAGGAGGACTCCCCAGGCAATTGAAGCAGTATCTAAAATACACTACTGGGACCTGATCAAACTAAAAAGCTTCTGCACAGCCAAGTACGTAGTAAGTATAGCAAGCAGACAGCCCTCAGAATGGGAGAAAATATTTGCAGGTTATACCTCCGACAAAGGTTTAATAACCAGAATCCACAAAGAACTGAAACGTAGTAGCAAGAAAAGAACAAATGATCCCATCTCAGGGTGGGCAAAGGACTTGAAGAGAAACTTCTCTAAAGAAGACAGGTGCATGGCCTACAGACACATGAAAAAATGCTTACCATCCTTAATCATCAGAGAAATGCAAATCAAAATACTTTGAGATATCAACTAATTCCAGGAAGATTAGCCCACATAACAAAATCCCAAAACCAGAGATGTAGGTGTGGATGTGGAGCAAAGGGAACACTTCTACATTGCTGGTGGGAATGCACACTAATATGTTCCTTTTGGAAGGATGTTTGGAGTACTTAGAGATCTAAAAATAGACCTGCCATTTGACCCTATAATTCCTTTACTAGGTATATACCCTGAAGACCAAAAATCACATTATAACAAAGACATCTGTACCAGAATGTTCATTGAAGCCCAATTCATAATTGCTAAGTCATGGAAGAAGCCCAAGTCCCATTGACCCAAGAATGGATTAATAAGTTGTGGTACATGTATACCATGGAATACTATGCAGCCTTAAAGAAAGATAGAGACTTTACCTCTTTCATGTTTACATGGATGGAGCTGGAACATTTTCTTCTTAGCAAAGTATCTCAAAAATGGAAGAAAAAGTATCCAATATACTCAGCCCTACTATGGAGCTAATTTATAGCTTTCATATGAAAGCTATAACCTAATGATAGCATAAGAATATGGGGAAAGTGGCAAGGGAGGGGAGGGGAGGGGGGAGGATGAGTGGAGGGAGGGTAAATGGTGGGGCCACACCTATAGTGCATCTTAGACGGGTTCAGACAAAACTTACTAAATGCAGAATACAAATGTCTTCATAAATAACTAAGAAAATAACATGATGGCTATGTCAAACAGTTTGATGAAACTGTTTCAGACTGTATATGAAACCAGCACATTGTATCCCTTGATTGCACTAATGTACTCAGCTTTGATTCAACATTTAAAAAAAAAAATAGGCAATATGTACATAATGTCAGAAAATAAAAACTGAAAAAATCTACCACCACTAAATCTATACTTAAAAAATACTAAAGAAAGTTCCTTAGGCAAAAAGAGATTTTAGAAGGAAGCACAAAAATGAAGAAAAGACTGAAAAGCAGAAAAGGGGATAAATATTAATAAGGGTAAATTTCAATGAATATTGGCTACTTAGAACAATAGTAACTGTTCTTCTTAGAAGACTTCAGATGAAATTTATAGCTTTTAACCAAAAATCACACTACAACAAAGACATCTGTACCAGAATGTTTATTGCAGCCCAATTCATAATTGCTAAGTCATGGAAGAAGCCCAAGTACCCATCGACCCACGAATGGATTAATAAATTGTAGTACATGTACACCATAGAATATTATGCAGCCTTAAAGAAAGATAGAGACTTTACCTCTTTAGTGTTTACATGGATGGAGCTGGAACATATTCTTTTTAGCAAAGTATCTCAAGAATGGAAGAAAAGTATCCAATGTACTCAGCCCTACTATGAAGCTAATTTAAAGGTCTCATATGAAGGCTATAACCTAACTATAGCACAAGAATAGGGGATGGGTGGGGTGGGGGGTTGTTGGGGTAGAGGGAGGGTAATTGGTGGGGCCACACCTATGGTGCATCTTAGAAGGGTATAGGCAAAGCTTACTAAATACAGAATACAAATGTCTTCATACAATAACTAAGAAAATGCCATGAAGGGTATGTTAAATAGTTTGATGAAAACATTTCAGATTGTATATGAAACCAGCACATTGTTCCCCTTGATTGCACTAATGTAGGCAGCTATGATTTAATAAAAAAAAGAAAGAAATTTATAGCTTTTACATAGCTTTTAACACATATATTAAAAAACAGAAACTCTGAAAATTAAATTTTCCAACTAAAGGAATAGAATTTGAATGTTCCTAATACAAAGAAATGTTAAATGCACAAGGTGATGGACACCTCAATTAACCAAGTTTGACTTATTTTCATTGTATGCCTGTATGAAAATACTTGTATTTTATGTACCCTTGGGAGCTAGGGAGCCCAGTGGGCCTCCTTGGGCTATTGTGCTTCCTACCTGTGCCCAGTGGGTTTACAGGTTCTAGTTTTAGTGGATGGAGAATCCAGTGGGGGCGGGCCAGAATGGCCTGCACCGGAGTGCTGCACTCAGGGGAGATGGTGGTGCTAAGGCTCCCGAGGTGGCCACCACCATGTGCGGTGATAGCCCAGGCCTGAGGCCCAGCTATACACAGGCCTCAGAGACTCTCTGGACACCAGCAGGCCAAGCAGCCTGGGCAGCTCCCACCTCTCTGCTCCCAGGCATAGCTGTCTTTGTTGCAGCCCCTGAGATGGAGGGCTCCTGAAAGACAGGGAAGGAGCAGCTGTCACAGAATGCAGAGCTGCAGGAGAGCAAGGTGATCTGCAGTCTATCTGGGAAATGTTAACCCTCCCCAGATGTGTCTTTTCCTGTTCAAAGCCAGCCACTTTCTCAATGGCTATTTTCCTGAATGTTTAGGCCAAACATGTGGGTGCACATTAAACACGGGAGCACATTGTACAGTATTTCCCAACTTCTTCTGAGGCCAGCATAACTTTGATATCCCTTACCAAAAATGGCAAAAACATTACAAGAAGGGCAAGTTACAGGTCAGGCCTTCTTAATAGCATGAAAACAAAAAAGAAAAAAGTAAAACTGCTACATATAAAAAGAATAACTCTATATATCTCAATGGGGTTTTATTTAAAAGAAAGACAAGTAATTTTAACCACCGAAAATCAACCATTGCAATTTACCATGTTAACAGAGAAAAAATAATTCAGATGATCATTTTAATATATATGCAGAAAATATATTTTATAAATTTCAACACTTATTTATGATATTAAAAAATCACAGCAAACTAAGAATAGAAGTGGATGGCCTTAATGTGAGAAGACTTTCAAAATATTATATCAATGTGAAATATTAGAATATCCTCCCTTAATATTAGAATATGAGCTATCATCATGTGTATTCAGTATTGTACAGTATGTTTTAGTTTATAAAAGACAAAAAAAACCTATAAGTATCCTCAATTAATTGGCTGATTTATATGGTATATCCAAAAGAGTCTACAAAGTTCTATTACAAGTAAATTTAGTAAGTTGTTTTTATGCAAGGTCAATATAAAAAACTCAATTGTCTTTGAGTATATTACCAACAAACATTGAAAAATATAATTTTAAAATGATATTATTTACAATGCATCAAAATGTATCACATCTCAAAGAGTCATGCTCTATAAAACATTATTGCAGGAAATTAGGAAAATCTAAATGTATATACACACACATACATGTGTATCATATTGTAGAATTATAAACTCAAAGTTTTAAAGATGCAAATCCTTTAGTTGGCCTACAGAGTCAATTAATGATCAAAAATCTCAGCAAGACTTTTGTGGAAACTGACACATTGATTTTGAAATATATATGGAAATGCCAATAACCAAAAAATTGCAAAGAAAATATAAAGACAAATGAAATTGAGAGACTTACTCTACCAGATATTAAAACATTATACAGTGTGAACATAAAGTTTGTGCAATTAAAATAGTGTAACATAGTAAATTGCATACAAACTTTATGTCCTCCCTGTATATTAAGACTGTACTCAATCTGCATAAGGATAGGTAAATGGACCCAGAGAACTGAAGAAGACTTAACTAGGCTCAATTATGTAACACACGTCAAAGGCACCCTGAAATCCATTGAGGGAAAAGATGGTCTTACCAACAATTAATCAATTATATATCCACATGGGGATAAATGAATTGTGATGTCCCCTGTGATTCATCCTACACACAAAATTGATTCCAATTGAATTAAATATAGATGTGAAAAGTTCAGTAAGGGAATTTAAGAAAAATATTTTTAAAAAATTGGAGTAGGAATTTCCTAAATAGGACATGAGAAAAACTTATGGTTTTATAAAGAAAAGTTTGATAAATTGAATAAAATTAAAAGTGTAATTTTTATTCAAAATCCACCATTAGGTAGAAAATGGTACATGAAAGAAAAAGAAGAGAAATTTTTATAATATTATATCCAAAATAAGACTTATGTTCAGAATATGTGTATATATAAATCAAATCATTAAAAGAAAGGAAACCTAGACTAATAAATATATAAAGAGATTATCAAACTTTTTAGTCATGAGAGAAATATAAAATTCAAACTGCGTACTACAACATACTCACCAAAGTAGCTACTGAAAAAATGTAGAGCAACTGGAAATAACATATATTGCTGGTGGGAGTATATATTTATATAATCCCTTTGGAAAACTCCATAATTTTCTACTAAAGCTAAACATATGTTTGTCCTAAGATCTAACAATTCCACTTCTAGTTGTATAACCAACTGCATATCAACACACACCAAAATTTTACAAAAATGTTCTTAGTAGGCTTAGTCATAATAGCCCCAAACTGGAAGCAAATCAATATCCATCAACAGGAGAATGAGTGAATGCTGAGATGTATTCATCTAATGAATTACTACTCAGGAATGAAAAGGACAAACTGTAGTAACAATTTGCAAAAAACAAACTGCAACAACCTGGATGAATCTCACAAACAATGTTGAATGAAAAAAGCAAGGGAAAAATACGGTAGGATTCCAACCAAATAAGTTTCAAAGACAGATGAAACTAATTTGTAGTGATAAAAGTCAGGAAAGTAATTACTTTTTATAGTCCAGACTGAAAGCTTTTGCTTTGCTAGTATCTCTTGTTCTGGGTAATTGTGTTCACTTTATGAAAATTGTTTAAGCTATACACTTCGTGAGATTTTCTGTATTTATTTTGTAATTCAATTTAAAAACATACAATCATTTGAATAAATAAATAAAAATAAATAGATCAAAGCATGGTGGTTTGAAAAAATCATGGCGAGAAACACTTGAAATGTATCCTTTCAACAAATTTTTAAAGTACAATATTGTTAACTCTAAGTACGATATGGTACAGAAGATATCTAGAAGTTTTGATCTTGTATAACTGAAACTTCACACCCACTGAACAAAATTCCCCATTTCCTGCCCACCCCAGCTCTTGACAAACACTATTCTACTCTCTGATTAAATCAGTTTGACTACTTTAGATACTTCATATAAGTGGAATCATGCAGTACCTGTCCTGTGACTGGCTTACTTCACCTAGTATAATGTCATCACAGTTCAACTGTGTTGTGAATGTTGTAGCATATGACAGTACTTCCTTTTTTAAGGCTGAATAACATTCTACTATATGTAAGTACCACAAAATACCACATTTTCCTTATACTTACATCTATCAGTGGACTTTAGCTTGTTTCTACCTTGTGGAAATTGTGAATAATGCTACATTAAACATGGGAATGTGAATCTCTCTTCAATAACCTGATTTCAATTATTTTGGCTAAATATCCAGAAATGAGATCATTAAATTATATGATAATTATATTTTTAATTTTTTTGAACTTCCATACCGTTTTCCATAGCAGCTACCCCATTTTATATCCTAACAAACAGGGAACAAAGGTTCTAATTTTTCCACACCCTTGCCAATACCTGTAATTTTCTGCCTTGGGTTTTTTTGTTTGTTTGTTTGTTTGTTTTGCAGTTTTTGGCCGGGGCTGGGTTTGAACCCGCCATCTCTGGCATATGGGGCCAAGGCCCTACTCCTTTGAGCCACAGGCGCTGCCCTCTGTCTTGGGTTTTTTTAAAATATGTAGTGGTCATTCTAGTAGATGTGAGGTGGTATCTCTTGTGGTTTTGATCTGCATTTCCCTAAACTCAATTAAGTGATGTTGAGCATCTTCTCATATACTATTACCATTTGTATGCCTTTTTTTTTTTAATTGCTGGGGATTCACTGAGGCTACACAGAACCAGGGTTACATTGATTGCTTTTGTTAGATAAGGATGCTCTTCTTTTAAGAAATATCTATTCAAGTTCTGTGTCTATTTTTTAATTTGAGTTGTTTTGGGTTTTGTGGGGGTTTTGTTTTCTTTTGTTTTGCTTACTGACTAGTAGAAGTCCCTTATGTGTTGTGGATATTAAGCCTGATAAGGATTAGTTACATGATTTGCATGTATTTTCTCTCATTATGTAGGTTGCCTTTTCATTTTGTTAACTATTTCCCTTGTTTTTCAGAAACATTTTTAGTTTGATATATTCCCATTTGTCTAGCTTTGCTTTTATTGCCTGCACTTTTTTTTTTTTATTAATTGAAATTCCTACCTGGGTTACTGAGACTCCTCTGTTTTCTGTAATGGCATCCTTATACTAGAAATCCTTTCAAGGATGTGTACATGTGATTTGAATTCTTTTGCTGTGTTTTTTGCTCATACGTTACTTGGTTTAAATTAGCTAAAGAAACACAATTTACAACTAATTTCTTGACCCTGCCACCAATGTGTTTACTTCTGAGGGCATGTGTATCCCTCAGGATGCAAGTGTAATGTTGTTTAAAGGGTGACATGTCAGTCAAGCCTCAAAAGAATAAGGCAGAAATAACTGAGGAAATTTAGTATTCTCCTCCCAAGAAACTGAGATTAAGATGTAAACATTTTATTTTTGTCCTCAGGAACACATACACAATTTCAAACTTCACTAAAAAGAATCCTATTGGTCAAATCCTGAGAAATTGTGAACTACAAGTTCTATCACTAAGTTATCTCAGATTTCTATGTTGTGTTATTCCCATTTTTGTTTCAGTGTATAGAAAAGCCATAAAGTCTAAAGTATAAAATAACTAGATACTGACTCAATTAACTTTCCCAACAGTTTTTCTCTTTGAGTGCCATTTCAATTCATTCCATCTTGCAATCTCCTCAGGCAAGCATTTCAACATTTCAGTCACTTTGATCCTAATGTATCATGTGCCTCTAGAAATTTCCCCCAAGCCCATTTTAGCACATCCAATACAAGTATGACTCAGGTGCGGAATTTGAGGTTAGCACAACCAGAAGATTGAAAATGAGCATAACTTGTTAAAAGAGGGCACTTCGGAAGTTATAGTAAAGTAAGTAGGCAGGGTTTTCTCATTATACTGACAAAACCTGAAATTGTGCCTTTCTCTGAAATTAAACAGAGTTCATACCCTGTTACAATGTACTCTGAGCAATTCAGAAAATAGAACAAGGCTCTTTATACTATGGAAAAAAGTAAAGTTTGATATCTATGGGTAAAAATCTGTACCCATTCAATAGCTGAAAATGTAGCAGACAAATTAGTGTTTGATTATTGTATCTCAGGAAAAAATTCTATAAAACATATTTTTAATAGTATTTTCTATCTTTAAATGTGTATCTGCAAATTGGGGCTGTACCCATTATGCAGGGTTGTTGAGAAAATAACACTATAGGCAACATCTATTAAAAGATCATTATATCCTAAATATTGTGTAAAATATTTTATCTTTGTAAGGTGGCTAATGTTACAGACAAATGAAAAAGGTGGCAAGGCAAGAAAGGTAAATGTCATATAACTTGTTAAGAGCAAAGAAAGACTTTTAAATTGTGTTTATTTGCAAATCTATGTTCTTACCTATCCTCATAATGATCTAATAAGGTAATAGAAATGAGTCCTTTCAAAATTATATACCACTAAATTAAAGGGAGAGACAGATCTATAAAGTAAAAGGAGGCAATTTATATCGATCTGCTTTTGAAACTTTTGAAATCATAAATCTGAAAGAGTTAATATTCTTCCACAGTTGGGTTTACTCATAAGCAATATAACAGAAAAATAAGGATGCTAATCAGCATATATTTTAAGAATTTAAAAAATGACTCTGCCAGTAGAGATGGGAAAGAGAATGGAATTCGTATAAATCCTGAAATTTACATATGTATGGTTTAATTAAATTAATAGGCATTAAATCATTAAACAAGTGAAATTTCAATGTAGTGCTAAAGTACTAAAACAGTGATAAATAAACAAAATCTTAGTGAGTGCTGTTATATACCAAATAAATGTCTCCTACAAGATCAATGAGCTCATCCCTCTTTTGGTAGGGGTATTAACTGCAAAGGCTCATAGCTGGATTCCATAGGCTGCCTTGACCAAAATTACTTCCCTTCTCCTGGGCAACCTGGAACCAATGACTGGTTGATGAGGGGTACAAAGACTCAGCAAAACTTGTCTCAATGGAAACAACTCTAAATAGCTATTCCTATCTTCAGATTTCTCTGTGAGATTGACCAAGGCCTTTGTTGCAACTTTATCTCAGTTCAATTTCTTCCTTTGCCTAATCCTGGTTCCTTTACCTCTCACAGGGATAGTTCCCTGCATTCCTTAATACATTCTTTTATGCAAATCTCAAAGTTTTGAGTCTGTTTTCCGGAGATTCTGGTCTATGACAATGATTAATTTCAAATTTTCTCCTACTCCACTGCTTATGTGTTTTACTATTATTACAAAATATGCACTCTTTTTCTATTTTCCCAGTGTCAAGTAATAGAGCAGTAAATCTACATCAAGCTGATTTTATTTTATAGGGCTTCTAAAAATTCAATATAGATTTCATACATAACAAACCAATCATACTGGAAAATGGTACACCTTATAACTAAAAGGATTTTTAAAGATTCATACAGTTATCAGCTTAGAAGAGTTCTTCCTACAAAACAAAATAGTTTTAACTTATAAAGAATAGACTTACGTACGGATATGCTGTATGTTTCTCATACTGGCAGCTAAATGAGATTTTTCTATTCTTTCTTGAATGAAGTATAAAATCTGTGTTGTGGAATGAAAATAAGAAGTAGGAATATATCACAACCAAGAAAATGATACTAGATATTTTCAGAGGGTCTTTTAGGCCTGAATGTTAAAAGTGAGAAAATTATGCTATCACTCAGCTTATATATTTTTAAAAAACTATTTTTTCAAACGCTTTTATAATAACTTAGATTCAATTCCAGGTATAAGGCGTTAGAGAGGGTTGTGAACTAATATGCAAAAAAAAAATCACTACAAATGCACGCTTGATATATAAATCTCATCATGTTCCATATCACGTCTCCTCTGTGCTCTGCTTTTCCCTTCTCAGTATAGGGCATTGCCAGTTGTTCAAGCTAGAAATCTGAAAATCAGTTTTGACACTTTTCTTCTTCTTGCCTCATACCCCTAAACAATAGATCAATTTAATATACAGTACTTCCTGCTATTTTATCTCCTCAGTATGAATTGTCAAAAGGGATGATATCACCATAGGAAGTAAAAATTGGTTCTGGAGGAAAGGAAAAAGCTAGCTAATTTTATGTGAACTTGGCTAGGCTATGGTGCCCAATTATTGGTCAAACACTATTTTAGATATTTTTTGTGAAGTATTCTTTAGACATGATTAACATTTACAAATGGAGAGGATCTCGCCCATTCATTTGAAGGCCTTTAGAGGAAAGCCTGAAGTTCCCTAAAGAAGAAAGAATTGTGCCTCAAGACTGCAAGATAAAAATCCTTCCAGTTTCCAGCCAGCCTGTCTGTGTCTGTCTCTCCCTCTCTCCCTAATACAGTGATGAAAAATATTTTTATGTCTAAAGCACAGATGTACATATTATATGTAAAGAGATAAGCATGATATCTGTAGTATTAAAATTTTATGGAAGTGAGATCAATGAGGACAAAAGTCTCTAAAAAGTCCCTCATCTCTTGGGGATGATGGAGGGCAATAATAAAAAATGGAGAAGAAACAATGTAGAAAATATTGTTTCAGTCTGTTCTCTACTCAGCATCTCTTACACCACTACCCTAGAAGAGTCCACTATTTATTATCAGAAAATTGCTTAAGGATTCTCTCTGGGGCTGTCTTAGTCACTTCCAAATACATCTTCTACACTACTTACTAGATCTATCATTTAGCACATTTAACTATATTCCACCCAAAAAACCTCTATGATGACTGTAGGTTTGGGAACTTCTGATCTCTGCTCCCATTGAAACCTGTAGGTAAGGCAAGTATCTTCAATATTTCACAGAGGAGAATATTGAGATCCATTAGGTTTAATGACCAGCCCAAATTGTACAAGTACGTAGAGGCAAATTTAGTATTTGAAACCAGTTTCACAGTCTAGATACACAATTTTCTTTGAAGAACATGCCCTTGTGACATAAGCAGAATAATATTGGAATACTTTGGCATCTACCTACTAGTTTATAAGAATCTGAGCAATGACTACCTCAGAGAGCTTTAGATTCCTGTTTTGTAAAGAGGAGGTAATATCTCCCTCCCAAAATTAATATTAGGATTAAAAAAGGATTATACACATATGCACATGTAGACATACACATAAATGCACTTATATGTGTAAGCACATGAATATACACACATGTATGTATTTATATGTGTGTGCATATATATGTATGAGGGTAACCTAATATTTAATATTTGGCATTTGGGTAAGTATTGAATAAATAAGCAGGATGGAGGACCATCTTATCTTGCTATGCTATCTTTTACTCAGGCACCATGTAAATTAGAATTAGTTTGGTAACCTATCATGAAATTCATCTGAAATTTTTCCCTCTCCTAACTTCATGGATAAATGACCTTACCCTGACTCCTGCATATGCTTTCACTGGACAGGAACCAACCTGAGCTAAGGAGAAATCAGTCATGCTGACGAGAAATGCCTCTTCACAACCGCTTCCTTCTTTTCTTCCAAAAAGTATTCAGGAACAATCTACAGTTCAGCACTCATTTCCTCACCATTTTCCCACTCTTGGCTCAGTGAAACCTTTCTAGTCACCATGTCTCAACTGAAAATGAATGTTTTTTCCACTTTCTCTTATCTTTTTCAAACACTTGCTTAGTTACTTTAGGGATATGCTCTCCTTCACCTTCTTCCATGCATTCAGCCTAAAGCCAGCCTAATCACAAAACCACAATGTTGAAAATATAGAGTTTTTGTAAATTGCTCAGTTGTCCTGATCACAAGGTATATTTCCTATTTCCAGTATTTTAAAAAGTGTTCATCTCATCATTCTTAAAACATGACCAGGAAAGCTCATAAGTCACTTAAAGAAGCTGCTACTCATATCAAAGACATACCCAGTTTATTCTATCATTTGTCTTCTTGAATATGCGGAATAAGTCTACACCTTTGCCCACTTGACAGCCCTATAATGCACATTACATCTCCTCCAGAATAAATAGAATGATTCTATAGTTCTTTTTTCCTCAAGGGATCTAGTTCCCATTCCCTGCTTGTATGTTTCCAACATATACTTCAAGTTGTCATTTGTTTTTCTTTAACAATATGGAACCTAGCCAGCCACATACTACTGGTATCATAGAATTTAACAAAATATGACTTTCTCTTTTAACACCATTAAAAAGATAGATAAATAATTTTATTGATTAGTGAGAATCCATTAACAATTATAGGCTCAATAATCACTTCTAATATCTGCCCTTAAATTTCTATCTTCAGCCATGAATTATCCCCAGAACTTCAATCACATAGTGTGAACCTCTGATTCAATATTTTCACTTGGTTGTTCCTTCTTTCAACTCCATTTTATTATCTCTGAAATAAACCTTATTGACCCCTAATGGCCAAATCTCCTTCCTAACTTAAGTATTTGGTCAACCTGCTAACACTTGGACTCAAAAACGTACCAAGTTCTATTTTCTTGCAGCCTTTCTTTCTTTTCTCTGCCTCTCTAATCGGAGGTAGTCAAGTCCGGCAGGGTCTCCTTTACAATCTCCTCATAACCTTCCTACTGTAGCCACCCTACGCAGATTGTCATTAACTCATACTTAGATTGCTACAAAATTTCTTATCTTCCTTTCAGAACCTAAAGACCCTTCACCTATTTTCAACTACCCTCAGGTTTGCCCACCTGCCCCTATCTACTGAATACCTCTAACCTCATATTCATCTTGGTTTCCCTGGCTCAGACTCCTCTTGAATTCATCAGAGATTGCTAGCTGAATATTTAAAAACATCATGCTCTTTATTACTCCCTTGGACAAATATTTTTCCTCTTGAATACATTATAATATTAATATGCAACATTATTTGACCAATACGTTTGTGTCTCATACCAGGCTTAAAACTTACACATTTCATTTCACTTAATCCTCACTTGGTAAGTGACAAAACTGATCCAGAGAGAAATTAAATAACATACACAGGTTATCCAAGGAAAAGGAGGTTGACTTAAGTATGCTTGCCAAACCCTAAACTCTTTAAGCAGTATATTATTAAAAGACTTCTACTATAGTATGACCCCAAATCATGTCTTTATATCTCTTTTTCATTATTTCTGTACAGAGCCTGTCTCTTCTATTAGATGATTTTCTCTCCCCCAAGTTATTCTATAAACATTTCTGCTTTCCAACTTTTATGCCAGCTATTCTTTATCACTCTACCTCCCCATCTTTGCATTCTCTATCGTTCTATCTAAATATAAAATGTCTGGAGTAGGCACTATTAGTATTATTTTGTAGATGAAAAAAGGCTATTTGCCCAATGTCCCATAGCTGAGTATAAGGACTGGAAATTAAATACATCTCTGTTTTACAAAGACCATGCTCTCTCACTACATTTACTGTTTACACATATATAATCATTCACTCTCTACTCTTCAGGAAATGAATTTTCTCCTACCTCTTTCACAGAATCTACTCTATTTTAGCCCAAAGCCATTTTACATATTCTAAAGTTTCACAGCAATTATGCCTTTTGCTTCCTAAAATTTCTATATTATTATCATTTTTTAATTTCATATTAGTATTTAGGATTTTGTGAAGTTGTCTTCCTATTCAAATCAGACTGGAGAAGAGTACAGAATGGTAGTTAAGTACATGGACACTGGAACCGGTTGGCTTGAAATCAAATTCTAACACTATGTTCTTTTAGTTGTTGGACCTTAGGCAAGTTACATGAACTCTTTACGCCTGTATTTCCTCATTTATAAAATGAACAATAATATGTCATGCATAGAGCTGGTAGGTTTAAATGAATAATGAGTTAATATATATAAAGCTCACAGAACACTATCCAGCACATTATTTATTCAGCTATTAGACACGGAAATCTGCTATTCTTATCTTCACTTCTACTACTGTGTTTCCAGAGTTTGAGACTAAAAATTAAGGATTAGTTCATGGCAGCTTAAGGTGGCTATATAAATGGAGAAGTTCCCATTAAAGGATGACATACTTACTGGGCTGGGAATCACCCTAGTTGCATTGGTTGACTCCAAGGTAGGCCACATAAAATGACCCCCCAAATATAGCAAACTTGGCTGTGAATCAGTAAGAAAAGGCTATTATGGTGTGTAGAAAAAACATTTTATAGATAATAACATGGTAAATGAATGTTAATTATTATTCGAAAGTGACAAGATGATAGAAATCTCAAGAATGGGATGGAATCTAAACTTTCCTTTCCTGGAAATGTTGGAATGCTTCATTGGTAACATCTAAATTATCATTATATAGTAGTCATGTATCTACTCTAAAGGAAAAAAAACAAACATAAGCTGATTTTTTGTAACCCCCCAAATCTTAGGCCTGTAGGGAAGAAACATGCCTTGAAGTCTACTTTCAAGAGCAATTTAAATTCTGCAGGTTCCTATGATTAGAATACACTGGCGTAAGCTTTGCAAGTAAAGAGTTCTTTATTCTTATCTCTCTTTCCTACATGCAGAAATAAAAAAAAACTTATCTGAAAAATGCTTTTCTAAAAAGAAGAAAAAATAATCTTGCCTTGTGTTTATGCAATCCACCAAGAAGGTGAAAATTACTTATTTGCACAATTCAGTCAATTCCAGAACATGAACTGAATGAAAAAGTATTTAATCTAAGGATCCCTACATAACTCATAGATGGATATGTGAGCATTTGTAGATTTACAATAAAACGTGAAGACAAAATTATCTGTATTCCCTCTTTAGTTCATTGTCATCAGTGTTACAGTTGTATGTGCTATAGAAAAAAGAGCTATTGCTCTTTTGCTTCTGATTTTAAAAATCAGCTCTCTTATTCACTTCCCCTGTACCTCAGGCAGGTTCTGGCATAGAACAGCCACTCATAGATGTGGCTGAACTACAGCATAAAGTACCACCTCAATGCTTCCCATGGCCATGGTTTTCAAACTTCAGCATGCAGGAGTTCTATGAGTGCTACTGTGTAAATTCTATGCACACCCTACCCACAAGAGATTCTGAGTCAGGAGTTCTGGACTGGGATACAGGAATATAATTTTTAAACAAATACTCTTGGTGATTCTGACACGAATTTAGCAAATGTATTTTGAGAAATACTACTCTTTAGTTAATTTCTTAAGTAAGGATAATAATGGCTCAAATACATCAAACACAACCTCCTTGCCAAGGGCTCTATAAACATTCCCTAATTTAATGCTCAGAGAAGTCTATGAAATAGACTTTACTATTGTCATATTTTGCAATGAGGTAATTAGGACTTGAAGAAATTAAGTAATTTGCCCTAGGTTCCAAAGCCCATGGAAGAGAAAGAATACAAAATCAAGTGTACATTATTCTAAAGCCCATGCTTTTAACAAAAACAGTCTGTTGTAAAAAAGAAAAGCTGGTAGGCTGCCAACAGTTTTCCTTAGCAGCATATTACTAACTACCATCCATAAATTTGGCTAAAAAAATTATAAGTCATTCATATAAATGAAATGCCATCATTCAATATTGTCAACAGATATTCCAGATGATAGGTCACAATGGACTCATATCCTATTAGGCTAAAATACAATAAACAACCTGGTGCATTCAAAATGAGGCCATTCTGTTCAGATTAGTGTCAAAAATGAGAGCTTTTATCTTTTGCAATGACAACAAAAATATTTATTAGGTACTAATACTCATTCATCTGACTGAAACATGAAGAGTGACAATGGCCAACAGTACAAATTTTATCACAGATGTATCAAATGGTTCAAATTTTAAAAACTGCATATTTTTACCTTTGCAATATTAACGTAGGACATACTAAAAAACTGATAATATCCATGAAGACTACTGACATGCCCCTTAATATCTGCTTCCTCATCCTGTGTGTAGTCAGAGCCTTGGGAAGACCCAGGGCTATGAAAGCACAAGGAATTCCCTGCCAGGTCTTGGATTTTCAGCTTCACTGGAAATGGCTCAGAGGAAAAAGTTTGTGCAATGATACCAGACAGACCTGCATTAAAAGGCCATCTTAGCCATTTAATAGCAATATATCCTTTAATAAGTTCTCAATCTTTCTCTCTAATAAAATTGGAATATATATATATATATATATATATATATATATATATATATATCCATCTTACAAAATTACCATGAGGATTACAGAGAAAAATGCCAATAAAACTCTTGCAAGAGTTCATGGTAATAAATGTTGGTAGTGGATATTTTGGTCTTGTCTTCATATTCATTTGGATCTGTTTGCTATCAGCCTCTCATTTACACCACTTGTAATTCTACCTAGAGTCATACCTTCTTTCCACCTTCTGACACTCAGGGTGGCACACAATAAACACTAAGTGAGAATCAACTGAATATTATATTCAGTCTTTCTGCCACAGAATATACTTCCTCACATTTTAGGAAGTTGGATCCTAAGATTCATTGGGATTGAGCTCTTTCTCTAAGAATTCTCAGACACGCTTTTACCACTTTTTCAGCCTTTATGTAGCCTCCATGTCAGCTGCTCTCTTCCTTTTACTCTGTAGATTCACAATAGCTGGGAACCTGTTTCTAACAAAGGATTTGCTCCTACATACATATGTCTGTATAAATGCAGACCGTAAACAACAGAAGGATATTTCTGTTAATGGTGGAAGACTGGACATCAAATATTCTCTTGGATGAAAGGAAAAACATCAATAGGTTTGCAAAAGGTAATACGGGTGCTATGAGAAATGCGGTCAAGAATGTGGGAAGGCACTAAAGGAACTGGAAGTAGTTTTAGCTGTAAGCTTTTGAGTTAGGAAAACGGGTAACATGCTGAGAAACACCTCCTGATGAATTTAGTTTTCAGGCTTCAATCAGGAAATAACTGATTAACTTTTCAAACTTTATCCACCCACCTGGAGATGAAAACCTTGAAAAGTTTTGACAAGTCCTTTAGGCAACAAAGCTGTCCCAAATTTCAAAAGTGATTCTATGTGTCACAGACATATCATTAGGTTGTGCCAGAGAACTCCCTTGAGTATCAGCCCCCAAATGTGGCTTCCTCAATGAGGCAGCAACCACTGTGTGACAATTCATACTAGGCACACTTGTCTCATCAATCCAGAGTATTCCACCGTTACTGGGCAGGTGCTTGGACCTAAATAGGCTTCCAGAGAAGTACTAATTACTGTATGAAGGGATTCACAGATTATCTTCTCAGGCACTTACTTTAATGTTGGCCTGTCCCACAGTCTAGGATGAAAGATGCCTCCTTGAACACCACTATTTACTTTCCATGTGATATCCATCTAGTTTTCATTCTGTGCTAGACACTGTATTAAACACTGAAAGCATTGAAATGACCATGTGCTCAGTATCCTTCTTATTCATTCATTCTACATATATTTCTTTTGCATTGTGCTAATTGCCAGGCATAGACAGGTAAGAGGCTCAGTCATTGAACTTCAAAGAGATCACAATCAGGAAAGAGTTGCTAGGACCACATTTCATGTATTGTTTTAATCATAGACCCAGGACAACGCTCAGTGAAGATTCCACAATTCTAAATTTTTTGACTGTATGAGTAAATCAACATATGAGAAACTATGTCCGTATAAAAATATAATCATAATGGTTGCTATAATGATGATTTTTAAAAAGGTGTTGTGGGTTAGAATGTGGGAAAAGGAATGCCTATGTCTACCCTAATATAGTGGGTTTGGTTAGGATGGAAAGAAAGACCCCTCATAGGAGAGTAATATTTCATATGGGATATGATTTCCTATTACAGGAACTAAGAAAAAGTGATCAGAACAAATTTAGACCAAGATATTGCTTTAAAAAGCCTATGCTACTGAAGTTATTTGGCAACTAAATTCCCAAATGCTTACTTGCTAAAATTTTTCCCCTCCAACTTTTTTCTTGGAACTCAAACAAAATCAGATGCAAAATTAAAAATATAAATGCCAGTGAGTGGAAAGTTGAAAAATTAATTCAAATCTATAGGTTAAAATATATATAACATCATAATTGTCAAAATCATACATAAAAATGAAAAATGTGCTACTGCACATATAATATCAGTTTTCAAGTTCAATGCTGACACTATTTTTATCTCTATGTGGGCAACATGATAAAAGAAAAGAAAATGGAAATCCAAGTTTTTTTTTCCTGCCTTATATACATAGAGCAGTTGTTGGTTCGAGTTTGCAGTTTCTATTTATATTCAGAGGGATATTCTACATTTTGTATGACTGAAACGTGCCATCTTTGACTTCCATGAAGCAGGATTGTACTGTTATATAAGAATTATTTAGCAGTAGTCCATGATCACATAGAACCTAAGAAGCAATAAAAGTTAATGTGTTATAGTCCTGGGCTAATCCACAGTATATTATTTGATCCTCATTTCAACTTTATTTCAGTTATTATGACCTTTCTTTTACAGATTCAAACATATAACGAACATGTACTGAACACATACCATAGTCAGGTGCTGTTCTCAGCCTAAGCTGTAAAACTGTGTGATATGGTGAATCAGTTCCCTGTCCTCATAGAGCCTACTCTCTTATAGTAAACAGCTAAATAGATATGTTAATATCTAGTATGTCTAATACCTAGTATTCTCTGTTTGGAACCAGAACAGAGCCCAAATAACCAAGGCAATATGGAGTGAAAGGAAAAAAATTGGAGGCATCAAATTATCAGACTTCAAACCATATTACACGGTAGTGATAAGAGCTATGGACAAAAAGAAAGGAAGCAGAAAATGACAGGAAGTAGGGGAAAGGTGCCATATAGTTCCTACTAATAAGTTTAATTTGGCCCTAAAGAAAGTGAGAGAACTAGCCATGAGAAAATTTGGAAGAACATTTCAGGCACAGGAAAAGGCAAGTATATAGGCTTTTAGGAAGAAACATGCTTGAAATGTTCAAAGAGGACAGTATGGTGGGAGTGAAGTGAAGGAAAAGGGAAAGTAGTAGGACATAAAGAAGAGGTACTGATTACACTAATCAGATTTATGTTTTCCAGAAAGGTCATCAAGCCACACGCAATAAAGATGGTTCCAGTCCATGAACCCCTGTATCACTCTCCCTCCAGAGAAACCCCAACTGCCCCCTTGTATCATCGCCCGACCCAGCAGGAAGCAGTTAGATCGAGTCTTCGCCCCTTTTCCCTAACAGCAGTTGGGGTTTCTACTCGGAGAGGGAGAATTGATGCAGGACATCTGGCACCCTAGCCAGCTCAGCGGAGCTGGTGGA
>CAUYRH010009280.1:0-27594 GCA_963574655.1 Perodicticus potto | reverse complement strand
TCACATTAATTGAAAGTAATGATAAATCTTTAGAAAGTCCAGTGGACATTTTTAGTCCTTTCATCACTGTGGAAGATGAAATTTGATAAATAGTTTCTGGGTGAGTTTACTTTTGTGATGGAGATTTGCACTGGTCATTGTGGAGGATAGGTCTGAGAACATCCTGGAGAGCTGGCTTAGTTATAGCAAATTTCTTCAGCATGTGGATGTCGTTGAAGTATTTAATTTCTCCATCGTAAATGAAACTCTGTTTAACTGGATACAAGATCCTGGGTTGAAAGTTCTTTTGTTTTAGGAGATTGAAAGTTGATGACCATTTTCTTCTAGCTTGAAAGGTTTGATCAGAGAGATCCGCAGTTATTCTAATATTCTTCCCCTTGTAGGTAATGGATTTCTTACATCTGGCTGCTTTCAGAATTTTCTCCTTCATATTAACTTTCATGAACTTAATTATGATGTGCCTGGAGGATGTCTTATTTGGGTTGAGTCGTGCTGGGGTTCAGAAACTTTCTGCTATCTGAATTTCAGAATCTCTTAGCATGTCTGGAAATTTCTCTTTCATAATCTCATACAGAAGAGACTCTGTGCCTTGTGACGCCACTTCATCATTTTCAGGTATCCTTATAAGGCAAATATTGGTTTTCTTTGAGTTATCCCAGAGCTGTCTGAGAGAATGATCCGTTTTTGCCTTCCATTTCTCTTCTTCTTTGGAAGTTTGGGAGCTTTTGAAAGCTTTGTCTTCCATGTCAGAAATCCTTTCTTCTGTTTGCTCCATTCTGTTACTGAGGGATTCTACTGTATTTCTCAGATTTTTGAGGGCTACAACTTCTTGTCTCAATGTGTCAAAATCTTTGGTCATTTTGTCTTTGAATTTGTTCAGTTCTTGAGACATCTTTTGGGTCATCTTTTGGATTACTGCTTGAAATTCTAATTCCATCTTTTCCTCCACTGCACTGATCTTAGTTGCTATCCAGACTCTGAATTTAACTTCTGACATCTCAGCCATTTGCTTATGCAAGGGATCTTGTGCTGTATCTACCTTGTTGTTCCTTGGGGGAGTTGATCTACTCTGATTATTCATATTGCCAGAGTTTTTCTGTTGATTTCGCCTCATGATTATTTTTCACTGTTGCCTATGACCGTCCTCAGAGTTGGGGAGGTGTCTCTCTCAGATCAGACCCTGGCAGGATCACTCTGTTGTAGCTGGATCTTTGTAGGGAGTGACCCTATGTCTCTAATGATTTCTCAAACCCAGCAGGGTGGAGAGCTTAAATCCCAAGGGTTAAAATATTTTTATCTGTTTTCTTTTAACAGAACAGGCTTGCTAACATTTGTCCTAAGCAAACAGATCATACTAACTTAATTCTCACAGCTCTATAACTGTGGGTATGTATGTATGTATGTATTATTATTATTATTATTATTTATTTCATGATAAATTGATTAAGGGCACATAATGAATATTAAATTACTATTGCAAGCATGTGTGATAAGTATGTCAGTTATTGACACAGGACATGTTTGATATTGTTGGGCTTGTGTACCAAGATGAATAACAGCTGTTGTCATTGCACGTAGTAGGGAAAGATGAAATTAAAATTCTTGTAAGGCCAGGGCAGCTTTCTATGTCCTTACAGGTAGAAATGTAGCTGAGTGGAATAGCTGCCTATGAGCACTTTTTCCCAAAGTGACACTTATTCACAATATATTTTGAGAAACTATTTTGACACAATCATTCGTACAACTGAAGATGACTCATTTGAGGAAGCAGTATTTATATTGTGATTGAACCATTGTGGTTAGATGGTGGTCACAGAGAGAAGGCAGTCAGAGGAACACTTGTTTGTGATATCTTGGCTTTCCCCAATCAAAGGGAGGTTTTTGGCTCTTCCAGTGTTAAAACCTGGTTATACCTGGATTCTCAGGATATGTCCCTGGAATGTGGAATTTGGGAGTGAGGTTGGGTATCAGGGTGGCACTTGCTTTATAGTTTCCTAGACTCTTTGGGGATATCTTTAAGGATATCCTAGTCATTTTTAGGGATATCTTTTCCCACAGGTTATAATGAGTAGCCATGATCTAGGAATTGAATTATCCCTGTCTGCTCATCTGCTCATTCCACACTGATGACTGCTGGTCCTCCCTCCCTCCCTCCCTCCCTTCCTTTCTCTTTCCTTCCTTACCTTCTCCTTCCTTCCTTCCTTCCTTCCTTCCTTCCTTCCTTCCTTCCTTCCTTCCTTCCTTCCTTCCTCCCTTCCTTCCTCCTTCCTTCCTTCCTTCTTTCTTTAACCACAGTGTTTGGTAACCAATTGCCTCAGGGTCATGTGTTGTAAGGAAGACAGGGGAGAATCAGGAATTGGGTCACTATCGCTCTTGTAGCCAACTTAATCTTTTATCCCATATGACAGGATGGAGCCACATTGCCTAAGCCTTCTCAGAGTTTTCCACATAGACACTCCCTTGTCTCCTATTTTCTCCTTCCTTCAATTCAGGGGGCACCTGTTCTGCTATTTACCCCCTTGTTTTTATGTTCCCCTTCCCTAGAACATTCCACTATCTCTACAGAGTAAGGAAGATCTTATAGAAGCTTCTTGCTGACTTTGAAAAAAGAGGAGGTGCTAATGTTTGATGTGTCCCTGGGGTGAGGCCAGGAGTACAAGAAGGGGTGTGCAAAGCCAGGCTGTTTTTCTGTGACATTTACAGGTAGAAATGTAGGAGGGGGAGTGGAGTGGGCAGGAAAGAGAAACTCTGGGGCCTGGAAGTACAGGAAAAGAGCAAGGACTTCCACTCTGGGACTATTATTTTCTCATAAAAAAAATTAAATAAACCAAACTTCCTGCAATAAGAATTCATTTTCTTCTGAAGATCATCTCATCTGGCATTACATGAGAAATTTATATTTCTCCTAATAACAGGGCTTGGACCTTTTCTTTGGGTGGGGAGAACAACAAAATAATAATCTCATCCTCTTTACACCAATAAAGCATTTACTTCTGGTTTCATTAGACAGTGATTATCCTGATGTCAAGTGAATACATGCATGGCAGTGACATTATAGGAAAACTAATCTTTGGACTAGATATGGGATGAATTGGCAAGGAAATACAGAAAATACACATCTTTTTCTTTCACTAAACCATCCATATGAATTGATCAAATCTTTAATCTCATTGCTATTACCATAGCTACAGTTGGAAATAGCTGACCACAAATCAATCCTTGCAACAACTGTTATAACCAGACATGGGAAATGTTTCATCAAAGTCTATTCATACCACTTCTGACTATGTGACCATGTCTTGCTGTGTTCAGTTGGGGGTTGGGAGATGTTTCATAAATGCAGCATAATCAAAAACAAAATCAGAAAAGTAGATTTTGTGGCACCATCCTTTTCTGATTGGTTTGAGAAGTAGCTTACTTATTAATAATGAATATTATTTATTTTTATTCTTACCATCATCACATCTATATCTGGGAGGAGAACACCTCTTCCTCACTCCACCTTCTATTCCTTCTCCTCCTTGTTTTATTCCATTAAATGAGAACTAGGTAAGAAGAAAGGGTTAAATATGAATTATCGAAACAAGCTTTCTTCAACTCTTAGTTCTTTATTCTGTCCCTGGTAGTGGGTGGATGTGTTTAGAAGGGCTCACTTGCAAAATCTCTGTGTTATTGGGTGGAGAAATGAGGCATGAAGTCCATCTCTGGTTACGTCAAGTGGTGTCAAATTTGGCCTGCCATTCTCACTTCCTGTTGACTCCAAGAGAAAGGCTGCCCTTGGAGTCTCACGGTAAAAAACATGACTCTCTGAGACCAGTCTGAATTACTAATCACTACATGTCCTGTTCAGGCTAACCACTTGCCAAGTGATTAAATAAACTGTCCAGGTCAGTGACTCAGCTTCCGAGGGGAGAGCCAGCACTCCCGGCCGGTCTGCACATCCCTGATTTGAGTTCCCAAGCTTTGATCCAGAGCTGTTGAGGCAGGACTATTTCCCCAGTGGAACTTTTCTCCCCCAGGACAGAAAGATGGGCACAGATGATGACGCGTGTAGTCTACAGGAGAGGGGCTACCTCACTGTGAATCTTTGGAGGCAAAGTATTACAAAAATGTCATCTTTCATCAGTTGGTGTTGCTCTTTGGAACTAGTCATAAGTAGCTGGGTGTGGCAGGGTGAAGCTGTCTGAAGTTTGAAAGGAGAAAATATATTGAGTAGGAAACATTTAACTTTTTCTTTTTTTTTGGCATAACGTCAGTAGATACAGTAGTCTCTTGTTTGTTTCAGTAACTGCTGAAGGTTCTTGAAGGAAACGTCACCATTTTAGAGTAGTATACAGGACGTCCATAAAATATACGACTATTTTAAATTTGCCCAATTTTCTAAGAGATTGGCTGAACTTTGCTGCTTTTACTAAGCTTAGTGTCTGGTGGTCATAAAAAAGGCAGCGTGTAGTCAGTGGTGGAAATAGGGGCGGGAACATCAGGTCCACATGGGACTGCGATTCCCGGAACTCCCAGCCTCATATGCAAATTACTGCAGTGCAACTGGGCCTCCCAGGGCAAATAATTCCCATTCCCACCTCTTTTCTCAGCATTAGCTCTTGTGGGAATAAAGAAATCACTTTCAATTTATTTCAGCTACTGCCTTGTTTTTAAAAAAGCACATAATATGCCTCAGTTGCTTTGCCTTGCTTAGAAAACTCCTTATCGAGTAACCTTTTGAATACTTAAAAAGACAGATTTTGAGAACCTTAGAACAAAATAGTGTAAGCAAATCAAAGTCCTATTCTCTCTGAAAGAAGCCGAGTCTTTTGAATGGCTGTTGCCACCACATCCTTTAGGCGGTTTTCAGACTTGGCATGAGCCTTTTAGTCATTTCTCATATTCCCTTTGTTTTGATTTGTTAGTGTATGAAAACTTGACAACACTCAAATGTGAAAGTTTGAGGAAGGGAGAGTGACAGGAAGGGAAGAAGCTCTCTAGCCAGAGATTTTTTCTTTTCATTTTATTTGCGGTGACAGGAATATCTCTTTCCCGCATGGGGACTGAAGGTGAACTTCGGAACACATTCCTAGCCACAACTGGTTCTCTGATGGTTGCCCCTGCAGTGCTATCTGGAAGGGATGTGTGAGCTTGTGCACACCAGAGAGCGAACATGCAAATCGCGCCTTTCCCAGGATGCTTGAGAGCTGCTGCCTTATCCACGCAGATGTGCTGTGGGCCTTGCAGATAGCATCTGTTTGTTCTATTTATGGGGTAAAAACATGCATTTGTGAGCTCAGCATGAGCACAGCTTTCTTTTTGGATCTTTGATTTTATTATATTTAAAAGCGTTTTGTGTCCTGGAACCAGAGAATTTTAGCGTAGTTATTCTAGTGTCATCTGATTTTTTCCCTTGTTCATTTCTCACCCACTCCCTTGCCTCCAAATTTTAGAATTAAAATCAAGGCCAGGGACATGAAGTGATTTGCACAAGCATATATATCGTTCATTCTTTGTTTCATTCGTCATTTATTGATTTGTTAGTTATTAAGCAGATATTTATTGAGGTCCTACTAAGTTTTTGGCACTGAGCAAAAATGCCACTCTCATATGTTTTAAATAGACGGTAATAAAATAATTATGCAAAACATACGACTTCATCTGTGACAGTGGCTACATGCTGCTCTAAGAGCCTCAAATAGGCACATTTGAGCTGGTCAGAGAGGTAACAGAAGATTTTCTTGAGGAAGCAATGCCCAAAACAATGTTATGAAGGGTGAATAAGATCTAACAAGATGCAAGAGACAGGTGAGCAGGAAGGAGATAAGGGTGAGAGGTGAGTTGGAGTCAGACAGCACCTTGTGTCTCATTTGTTTTAAGGATAAAGGGAAACCCATGTGGTGAGCAGCAGAAGGAGGGTAACAAGGGTGGAGGAAGACTCCTGGGCTATGGTAGTGGTCCAGCCAACAGTTAGTGGAAACTTGGGCTCAGGTAGCAAGTGCTGGAAGAGACAGAAATGAGTGGATATATATAAGACGTTTGTAAAATGTAAAAATCACAGGACATGGGGAGTAGGGCACTAACTGGGCTCAAAGGTGACCCTTATGTTTATGGGGAGAGCAAAGAAATGAATGTTGGCACCTAGGAGGTGGGGGTATGGGGAAGATGATTCATTTATTTTAGGAAATGTTGAAGTGAGATGGTTGAATATAGGGGTCTGGCTCTCAAAGGCAAGGTCTGGGCTAAAGACAACATATTTGTAAGTGAGTTGCCAATAGTTTTGATAGCTGATGTGATTTACTATCTTCAGCATCTTTGCAGCCACATCTCTGTACATAGACTAATTCAAGTAGTCTTAGACACCAGGTGAGGCAGATTGTGGCACAACTTATTCTATCTGGCAGGGACTTCAGGGACAGGCTCAAGTCTATCGTGGATGAAACAAAAAGTTGCATGATTTGAAGATATGTCCGGGCTCAGATAGTTCTCTTTTTTCCCCTTGACCTGCCAGAGGGCCTAAAAATTGCTGGCAGTTATGTTTTTCTTTAATTAGTTCTCATTTTATTTGATTTAGGATGATAAAATTTCAGTATCTGAAGGGTGTATGAAAGTTATCTACTCAAAATGAGGGTCTGCTTTACACAATTTCTAGACATTTAACCTCAGCTTCAGTATGTCTGTGAGTAGGAAGAAAAGACCTGACGTAGTGATGCAGGTTTTCAGTTTTGTTCCCCTAAGTCTTCTTTATATTGGCTTTTCCCACCCAGGATATCACAGAACAGTTCTCCTTCCCCTTCTGCATAGTAAATGGTCAACAAGTATTAGCTGATGAGTCATCGATACTCTCAGCTAAGCTGCCACAGGGTTACATGCGTTACATTCAGCAGTCATTGCAGAAATCCAAGCCCTTGGACATACATCATCTCACCTGGGTGTCACAACATCCTTTCAAGTATGTTATCATTATTCCATAAAGAGATGAGAAAAACTGAATCTCAGATTTAAATGACTTATTCTGTAACATGTCACACGAGCAAAGAGCAGGTAGGATTTGAATCCAGGTATTATGACTCCTAGTCTGGAATCCCACCCAAGCTGTCTCAATAACTTGGGTTGGGTGCTATGCTGATTTCTTTTTTTTTTTGCAGTTTTTGGGTGGGGCTAGGTTTGAACTTGCCATCTCTGGTTTATGGGGCTGGCACCCTACTCCTTTGAGCCACAGGCACCACCCTGCTGATTCCAAAACTTAACACATTGGTGGGGACCAGTGAGCAGTCTACTGAAGGGCAACTTATCCTTCTGGTTTTCATGGGCAGAATGATGACCATTACCTTGACTTACTTACCAAATGTTTACAAAAAAATAATTACAGATATTCAACCTGTTTCTAGATTCACACCCTATTGGTTAAAAAAAATTGAACTTATCCATTCATAGGTTAAATACAAACATTTATGTAATCAAGTATTATCTTTATTTTTAAATGTATCAAACATAAGCTTCAAAAGAATATCAAAAACATAAATGAAAGTCCTAATATTTTGTTTTATCACCCCAACAAATAAACTTCATAACAGACCACTGAATTGGAGTAGGAGATGGCGCTGGAGAGGAGGCTGGCATGACAGGCTGGTGGGATGACCGCCTGCATCTGAGGATTAGAAGGAAACACTGTCCACGTGCTAACAATCAGCCTTCTTCCCTGTGTTGCCCAGTATCCGTTCTGTTCGGAGGAATGCACAGTGCTAAGATGTCTCTGGAGGTTTAGAGAGTCAAGGGCTCATCGCTTTGGTCTGTGTTTTTGTCCTTGGGTTTAATTGCCACTTGTGTCCTGAGCTATGTGGTAATAGTACTAATAGCTAACACTTGTTAACTGCTTACTGTGTGCCACTGTGTGGAGAGATTTACACACATTGCATCATCGTCCTTACGACAACCCTGTTGAGTATTGTTATCTTTGCTTTACAAATGGGAAAATGGAGGTGTACAAAGCTGTGACTTACCTATGGGTGTCAGGCTAGTTAGTGGCACAGCTGAAATTTGAACCCAAGTCTATCCTCTGCCAGATCACTTATTCTATGCTATCCGGATAATAGGATTCATGGTAAGATTACTAAGAGTAATCGAGGTGACATCTCACCACCAGCTGTAGGAAGAATCATGAGCTGCGTAGACTAAAATTTTAGGCTCATATTGGGTGTAGATAAATGGGGGAAAACTGCCAGGTTCATAGAAATACAAATGTGGCAGTGCAGTTAAAAATGAGCCTTTGCAACAAAATCAGAGTACTTTTAAAATTTCTACCTCCTTTGGCTCTTGTAGACAGTAGCTCTAGACAGCAAATGTATCCTAAATACTTCTGGGTAAGATGGTGGGAGGTTTAACTATTGTCTAGGGCACCCGAGTTCTATTGTACAGGCTATGAACAGTTCAACCTTGCATTTAAATGTTTGAAAATGAAAGAGGAAGGGAAGGAGAGAGAGAGAGAGAGGTCAAAGTTCTCTTTATTATCTGACAGTGATTCAGACTGGTGAAGTCATATAAATGTGGGTTGGAATTCTGATTCTGCTATGTGTTAAATGTGAGGAATTTGGCAAGTTATCTAAGCTCTTTAAGCCTTCATTCCTTTAATGCTTAAGGTGAAGATAATACCTGCTTCAAAGTGGTGATTTTAGCATATAAGTTATATACAATACATAGAGTGCTTTGCACAGTGGTTGACACATAGTAAGTGCTTAAAGATTGGTACCAGTTTCCACTCCCTATGACCTTGATCTAAGAAGAGCCTGCAATTGGTTATCCATGGCATAAGCTCATGTCCTCTGTTGTGTTGGTTATGTCCTATTTGAAAATGAGAAAAAACTTTCTTATGGATCTCATTGACATCTTTCTACCACAGAAAAAGACATGTACTTCCACAAAGGAGAAGCATGAACTGGAGACATTGGAAGTTTATGGAGAAGGCGACTCCCAGAAGAAGAAAAGAATTCTGGAGATCAATGTGACACCCTTCAGAGGGCCCCAGATGTGAGCCAGATGCTGAGAAGCTACAGAGGCATGAGCCCAATGGCTGTCATGCCATGACTTTCATCCTTATGGGCATGAAGACTATTGACTGATCTCACTCAGATTATTAAGAGTGACACAGGGTTCTGGAAACATGGTTGTAGGAGGCTGGGACTCAAGGGGTGGTCTTGACAATCCTCCCAGTTGAGCGAAACAGTCCCTGCAGATGACAGCCCTGCTCAGATGATGGATGCCCACTTCACAGGCCGTGCCTGTGCCTCCCAGAAGGACACTCAGCAAGAGCCCTGCCTGTGCCTCAGTGGAAAGGGACTTGAGGTTTCTGCCTATGCAGAGATCATCTCTGCAGACTGACTTGTGTTATAAAGTTGGTTTGGATGTGATTCTCACCAGAGTCACATATTTCTCTTAGGGGTCAGCCTGCATGAACTCTTTTCTAGCTATAATCTCACAGCACGGCGTCAGCCTTCCACTCTACACTTTCATGAGCATATTTTGTTCTTTGAAACTTTTAAGGATAGCAGAAATCTATCTTGTTAGGGTGGGCATGGGTAGAGGCATATTGGTATAGTTTTTTGAAAATGAGCATTAAATGCAAGAGGTGAATCTGGACATGGAAAACACAAAGTTGACCCTTGTCTCTTCTCTGTCTTTTCTTTCCCCTTTCTCTTCTTCATTCAGTTTTTCTGCTATAGTTAGAATGATAATTCTATCTTTGCTCCTAGTAAGTTTGTGTCCTTTTCCTGCTGTAACAAATTACCACAAACTCAGTGGCTTAAAACAACAGAAATTTATTCTCTTAGGTCTGAAGGTCAGAAGTCTGATACAGGTCTCAATGGGCTAAAATCAGGTGTTGACAGGTCCATGTTCCCTTTCAGAGGCTCTAGGGGAGAATCTGTTTCCCGGGCCTTTCAGCTTCCAGAGGCTGTGCACATTCCTGGCTCTCTGTAGCCTTTCCCTCCATCTTCAGATTTCCATAGTCACATCTCCCTCTGACCAGCTGCAAGGAGGTCTCTGTTTTTAAGCACCTGTGTGATTAGATTGAGCCCAACCAGATAGTCTAGGATAATTCCCCTACCTCGCCGTCCTTAACCGCATCGCATTTACTTTTGTCATATAAACTGACATAGGTTTCTGGGACTTGTAGGGTGGGGATCCTTTTGGGGAACATTATTCTGCCCAGCAGACTTACCCTCCTGTTCGGGGCTAGCATCTTTTTCCTAGACAACTCTCAAATAACCGCACTGCCTCTTCCTTGTTCCTTGAACACACCAATCGCTTGCCGGCCCCGGGGTCTTTGCTGTTCTCTCTTCCTGAACTGCTTTTTCCCCAGACACCTTCATGATGACTACCCTCCAGACTGTTCAGATGTCACCTTTTCAGAGGAGCATCTTTCTGGGAACAATTTACACATTATGAGCATCTTCCCCTTTCCTTCTTCCCTCTTTATATTCCTCTGTCTAGTATTCTTACCTGTTTATTCAGGATAAAAGGTTTATTTAGTCTCTTTCCCTTAGATCTTCATTTCATTCTCACTTTGAAAGGTAGTGTCATTGGTTATAGAAACCTATGCAGCCATTTTTTCTTTCAATACGTGAAAGGTACAATTGAACCATCTTCAGGAGTGCATCGTTTCTGACGAGAAGTCGGTTATTAATCTTAGTTTCTGCCTAAGTTTATGTAGTTTTATACTTTCATGATTTTTTTTATTGTTTTTCAGAGATTTAAAAATAAGTTTGCCTTGATGTTTTCCTTTATGCTTCATTTGTTTGGAGGTCATCCATCTTCTCACATGTGCGGCTTGATGGTTTTCATCAAAGTTAGAGAAAAATTTCTTGAAATCATGTTAGTGCCTCCCCATGTTTCTGGGACTCCAGTGACACGTATGTCAGTTTGGTTCATATTGTCCCACAGTTCACGGACTCTCTGTTTACACCTTTCTACTCCCAGGATCTTTTCTTCTTATGTTTCATGCTGTTTATGTTTTTTACATCTTCTACTTCAGTTATGTCTAACCTGCTGTTAATTCTCTCCAGGGGAAGTTTCTATTTTAGATATTGTTCTTTGAATTTCTATAAGTTTGATTATTTGCATCTTTTCATACTGTCCACTTCCTCCTGATCATACTTAGACTTTTCTCTATTTTCTTAAACATATAAAGTATATTCATAACAGCTAGTCGGCATCCTCGTTACTAATTCTATCATTTGTATCATTCTGGGCCTGTTTCTATTGACATTTCTGCTAGTGGGCCATAGTTTTCTATTTCTTCACACGCCCGATGTTTGATTTGATGTAGATGTTGTGAATTTCATATTATTGTTTTTTATTCTTTCAAATCATTTTGGACTTTTTTTTTTTTTTTAAGAGGTCTGTTATTCATGGACAGTTTTGTTAAGGGAAATCTAGTGGATCCTTTAATCTAGGGTTAATTTGGTTTTCCTCCTGAGGCAACATTTTTCTGAGGACTCTGTTCATCACCCTGTATATTAAGAGTTCCTTCTCACGTGTTTTCCCTAGAGACTGCTCTTTTTCAGTGGTGGCTTTTTCTTTGGCTTTGTGGTTTTTTTCCCACACTTGGGATGATCAATAGTTAGCAAAAGGCTCCAGGGTAAATTTCTGCAAATATCCAGAACTTATCCACGTTGAAGCTTTCTTTCCTCCAGTACTCTGACTCCTGAGTCTTACCCACCTTGGGCTCTCTCTAATCCAGGACTTTATCTTTTAAACTCAGAAAGATGGCTGAGGATTTTTTTGGTTCATGTTTACAAGTGCTGTGGTCTGGAAGTACTCTCCAGGTAGTAAGCCACTTATAGGGCTCGACTTGTTTATTTCCCTTCTCTCAAAGATTACTATTCTACATTGCCAGTTGTCTAATTTCTGAAAACTATTGTTTCATAATATGCTGTCTATTTTTTAATTGTTTAAGGTGAGAGGTTAAATCTGGTCCCTTCCTTTTTGCCTCAGAGCTGAACTTTATTCTCTGACATTTGAAGTTTGTTTGTACCAGGGTTGCCATTTCAAAAATTCCTGGCTCTGAGCTCTGCCTTTGATGCCACATCTGGCCCTTCCAGGAGCAGTCACTATTCTCCGTCTTTTTCTGGGTATTCAAAGTTAATTTTTGTGCTTCAATTCTGATTAGGCAAACCTTTCAGATCCTTTATTTCTGATAATCTCAGCTGAGGGTTTTATGTACTTGCCTTGGCTTCTGGATCTTCATTCCAACTCAGCAAACACCAGTTCTCTTGCCTATGTAAAAATCTGTAATAATGTGATAGGTAATAGTAAAATTTGACTTCTTTTAATTTTTATTTCTTTGGTTACCAGTGAGGCTGAATTTTTCCTAAACATATACTGTTTATATTTTTTTCTTTCATGAGCAGGCATTATCCTTTTTCCATTTTTCTATTGCTTTTTCTCTGTTCCAGAGGCTTTGCCCTGAAAACTTTAGTTCCTACTATAGTTTAGATAGATTTATGGAACAATTGATCATACCAGAATCCAAGTGTTCTCTCTACAAAATTGAGATCTGTCAGCTGAAGGACTATTCTGCCCTAAAGTCTTTTTAGAGAGTTTTTTTGCTTTAATTTGGGAATATTTGGTGTTGGAAAAACACATCAGTTACGGATTCCTGTGATTTTTACTACACAAAATCAAATATCGGGAACAAAGCCTAATCACTGAAATTGATTCCTTTTAATTAATTTTGGTTCTGAGAGTATATTGGCAACTAATTCCTAATGCATAGGAGATGAAAATATATCAAGTAATGCAACCAACAAATTGAAGAGAGTGATAAATGAAGGACTGTTATTAAGTCCTTTGGGGAAGAACTGATGAAGGAAATGAGGACAATTGGGAACTTTACTATCTGTGTAGTTTCATAATTCAAGCACTAGACTAAATTTTCTCTGAAGTGATTTTAGTGGGTTGATTGCCCTGGATCATGCTGTTCATGAATATTATCATTACTATAATTACAATTTTTAATTTACTATCATGTTAGAGTTGGACACGAACATGACCAACCAAAGATAAGTTGGTCATTTTTTTTGTTGATGTTACATGATGATTTGAGCTGCTAGAAGATTCCGATTGTATCTACAGCACACAATTTAACAATCTTTTTGTTAAGTCCAGCAGATCACATTTTCTCCTTCTGCTATTTCTACAAAATGAAACTGTTTTCTGAAATAACAACTAAGGTAATGCAAGATATCCAGCTTGTATGCTACCTTCATGTTTAATGCCAAGATTTGGTGACTTGCAATTTTCTCCATGTACATAACTAAGTGCAGGTCTCTAACAATGCCTTATTTTCATTGATATTTATATGTTGGGTTATTTTTGGTTGTGGGAGGAAGAAGCCAAGGTGTCTATACATAATGTAATAAGATAGAGATCAGTAATAAGATAGAAATCAATGGATTATGTTAGCTCTGTTACTGATAAAGGAAAGGAACATATGACATTCAGTCCTTGGCTAAAGGAATTTCCTAATATTTTAATATTGAGTAGACACATTTTATATCCTTTGCTATTAGTGGGATAAATCTAGGTCTTCCTCAGATAGGAGTCCGCCCCCTCTTTGGTCAGGGAGGCAGTCAGGAAGAGGGGGGACAGAAAGGGCCTGAGAAGAGCATCATCAGTTTTTTCCCCCAAATTCAACAACCAGGTCATTTGCCCTCCCTGTGATGTGAGGATCGAGAATGGGACCATCAAGCTGAATTCCTGCTTGAGAAATTCCTGTTGAGAAACACAGTGAGAATTGTGTTTCCTTTAATAACAGTGCCCTTGGTGAGTTGATCTGTGCATTACGGTTGACACAGTTTTTGCTTGCAGTGTGACTGGTGTTTGTTGGGACTCAGAAGGCCTGAGTTCTAGTGCCAGGGCTGCTCATTCCCTGTGGCTACCTCCCCAACTCCATAGTCTTAGCTTCCTTATCATAGTGATAATACTACCCACTCATCTAATCTGATTGATGAGAAGAATCAGTAAGATAATACAGAAGAAAGTACTTTATAAAAAAGTAAGTTCTTCGTGAAGGTGTTTTCAGTAGCCAGTCATTGCTAAAGGACAAAAATCTGTTTGGGGGATATGCTAGTAGCTTTAACAATGACAGCTACCATTTACATATGTCTGTTCCTGTTGGGTCACTGTGCTGGGGGCCTTCCATGTCTTCCTTCCACATTCACTTAACACATACTCTCTTTAAATGCCTTTCGTTTTGCTGTATTTAATTCTCCATACTAATGATATACAACTGCAAGCTATTCTTATCCTCAGTTTACAACTTGAGAAAACTGCTAATTTTCCCTTCAAGTCAGTATAAGCTTTTGTCTTTAACTCTTTGCAAAACTTTGCAAGAGTTTATGGCTTTTGCTCACGCCTGTAGTCACAATACTCTGAGAGGCTGAGGTGGGTGGATTGCTTGAACTCATGAGTCTGAGACCAGCCTGAGCAAGAGTGAAACCCCATCTCTAAAAAGTAGCCGGGCATTGTCGGGTGGTGCCTGTCATCCCAGCTACTTGGGAGGCTGAGGCAAGAGAATTACTTCAGCCCAGGAGTTTGAGGTTGGTGTGAGCTATGATGCCATGGCACTCTACTCAGGGTGACAAAGTGAGACTCTGTCTCAAAAAAAAAAAAAAGTTTATGGATTTTGCTTCTTGGAAAAGAAAGCCTTAAGAATCTTAGACATCCCACACAGAGAAAAGGGAGACAGAACCTTAAAGTCTTCTCACTATCAAGGCTTTCAGTGAAAACCATAGCACAGCTGAAATAGGTAAATAGTGTGAGAAATGGGCTCAGGAGGGAGAAGGTAGGTCCTGTGTGTCCGCATATGCTCAGTGACATCAAAGAGACCCTGCTCCTTCCATTTGGCTGCTTTGCTGTTTATTTTGCTTCCTCTTCTCCTTGGGGCTTGCATGGCCGATGGTCTTGGGTCTGGCACACTGAAGGTAGGAGAGAATAGACCGTTCCTGGTGACCGGGCTGCTCTCTGGCTGTAGCTCCTCTCTGCCCCTTTCTGCCCCTCACCCCGGTCTGCTTGCTTCTCAAGACTCAGCCCCAGGTGACACTGCAAGGAAGGGCTGGACGACATCTTTCTTCTTTTCATTGTGCTCAGGGGCATTAAATACAGTAGTTAGGCTCCATTCTGGCTTTGCCTCATTAAGAGGTCTCTATGGATAATTCCTAAGAGATCGAATCTCCTTACTCTACTGTGGCAAAGTGAAATTAGTGTAAAGTAACAAGAAGCCAGATTAATGTGACCCCAGGAAATCATCCATATAAAACTTATGAGGCCTTTAGCAGGCTGTAAATTGGATTTCAGACAGGGTGAGGGGAGAGGGAAGAATCATGTTAAAAACAATCGGTTTATAATGAATAGGGCTAATATTTTAGCACTTTGAAATAGAAGAAAACACTAGAGTAAATAACTCAGAGAACCCAATGGCAATATTTTCTAACATGTGTAAATAATTGAAATTGTGATTATAATCCTAAGTGGATTTTTCTTGCTTTATGGCTGCTGGGAAGTGTATTGTTCATTAAGCATTACAAAGATTGTAAATCAAAAGAACAAAGGAGAAGGGGTGGGCAGAGGAAAGAGATTGGAAAGAAAAATATCTTGTCGAGGGTGATCAGTTGTCCAACTTCATCTTCAGGCAGGAGAGTCAGTGGTCTTGGTCTCTTTGCAACAAAGCAGCCAGGCTGTTGTAAAGATATGTCCATTTACAGGCCGTGGCAGTGATAGGAGAGCCTGAAAAAGCCAATCAACAATTCATTAGGTCCGAATAGTGTTTTTCTGGGATGAGGAAACTAACTTCTGAAAGAGAGGAAAAGTGGCTTGGAGGCCTAGAGGATTCATTTTTTGTTAGTTTTGTTTTGTTTTAGCAGTGGCAGGAATAGAGACATAACAGCACCTCAGGAGTTGTACCCATCACTCCTGTTTCATCAAGTTGTTAAGAAAGGATGGCACGGAAAACCTTGCCATGTTGGGAGTCCTGAGACCTTTGGGTCTACACAAGGATCGCATCTCTGTTTTCCTGGAGCCTATTCTCACAGCTTGGTTGTGTGCTTCCTCTGGAGCCAACTAGCAGAATGGATTATCCCCTGTGGTCTCTGGCTTTCCCTAGGAGAGGAAAACATGTGGACAGAAGGTTGGTGTGCAGGTTTGGCCACCAGGAAACTGGGCCCATCTCAAGGAAGATACAGATGGTCTTGGAGCAGGGAAGCAATACAGAGAGTTGGAAGTCTACAGCGCACCAAAGCACAAAGACTGGGCTCCCTGGAGTATGGGTGAACTGTAGATAGGGGCTGTGGATGCCATCTGTCTATTCAACAAGGGTCTGGGCAGGGAATGGGAGGCATGTGTCTGGGGAACAAAAGGACTGTAAAGCTCAGGCTCATCTATCCAGTCATACTTAACCTGGGAAGGCTTTTCAGATTAAATGAGAATTTATATCTTTCCTAGATTAGTGTATTAATTTAATGCAATTTTAACACAATACCATTTTTTTAAATGAAACCCAAGGAAATGCCTCTGAAATTACCTGGAACAATAAACAGAAAAAGTAGTTAAGGCAATATTGAAAAATAAGAGTAATGAGGGGTACTTTTCCTGAAAGTTAATAAAACATATTATAAAACCATAAAAAGTAAAGCAACATGGTATTTGAATAGCTAGTCAAAAAAAAGATCATAATGAAACTTCAAGTCCAAACCATAGAATAAATTAAAATTCAATATATGATAAAGCAGAAAACATTAATGATACAGGGAGAGGAATAATTTAGTTCATATATTGTTGGAATGAAATTGCTTGGTCATTTAGAAAAAAGTTCATTGAGATTCTTAGCACTTAATCATTTAACAAAGTTCCCACAAAGTTTGTATATGTGTGTACACACATATGTCTTGGGTTGAATTGTGTTCTCCAAAAAAATATAACTTAGTTATAATAGCCCTGGGAAACTAACACTATATATATAGCAGTTGATCATGCAAGGGACTGTAACAAACTGGTCAACATATGGAGTTGGTCATCATACAGAACCAGGCCTACTGTACTGATAACACACATCTGGTGCATATCTGGTCTATGAAAAATTAAGTCAACTTAAGGAGGTGGTCAATACAGGGAGGTAGCTAACTATGAAGTTTCTACTATATTTACATATACATAATTTTTATAGTATTTTTGTGATTTGTATGACTTTTTAAATTGAAAAATAAAATATATACTTATGCTGTACAACATGACGTTTCAAAATATGTATATATTCTGAAATGGCTAAACCAAATTAATTAATATATTCATTATCTCACATACTTTTTTCCTATGTTAAGAACACTTAAAATCCACTGTTTTGGCTGTTTTCAAGTACAGTCACCCCTCAGAATGCATACAGGATTAGTCCAGGCTCCACTGCAGATCCCCAAACTTGCAGATGCTGAAGTCTCTTTTCAAAAATGATGTAGTATTTGCATATAACCTACAGACATCCTTCTGTATACCTTAAATCATTTCTAGATTACTTAGAATAGCTAATACTAGGTAACTCTATACAGTTATATTGTATTTTTAAAATTTATAATTTTTTGGTTGTATTGTTATTTTTTCCCTCAATGTTTTTGATCCATAGTTAGTTCCAATCTGGGGATCTGGAATCTATGGACACAGAGGGCTGACTGTGTACAATACATTGCTATTAATTATTATACAACAGTTCTCTTGAACTCACTGCTCCTGAGTAACTGAAATTTTATATCCTTAATTTTAATAGTTTTTAATAGTTACTCTGGACATTGAAGTGCTGAAGGTAGCTAATTAGATGAAGACACTTGGAGTGGCAACTTGCCTTAACAGGCATTAAACATTTTATGACGCTGCAGTGGTTAAAACAAAAAATCCCAATAGATTGTCAGAGGACAGATTGTGGGATTTCATATATATAAAAGACATGAGAGAAGAACAGGATGTGGGCAGGCAATGTGGTGCTCTCTATGTTGACCTCTGTGTGCTCTGCTTGGCTTCCTCAGAACGTGGCATCTGAGTTCTCAGAGTGAGCATCCTTACAGAACAAGGAGGATGTGTAGCATCCCATCTGATGTGCTTGAAAGGTCAGCTCATCACACAGAGCTGCTAGGGTTCAAGGGGAGGAGATGTAGCCTTTCCTCTTCCTGGGAAATGGCAAGGTTCTAGGAAACCACATGCAATGAAAGATGTTGTTACCTTTATAGGAAAATGACCTGCCGTACTTGAGACTTGGGATGTGTAAACTGTATGTTTGTAACTATATTGCCTCTAGTTTGCTCTGCTCCCTGGGCTGCATGGATTCATTTTACCTTTGTTTCTCTCTGAACTATCACTTTACTCTGATCTTGACTTCCCTGTCATTATCTTAGGGGCAAAATGCCTGGCCATTAATGGCAATCTTAGCTTGTGTCAATGATAAACCGTTTAGGAAAAGATTTGAACTTGATTTCCATGAGGGCTAAAGTGATGGTGCAATTAATCTCTGGCATAACATCATAAAGTCTTAAATGTAGAATACTGGATTTTTGATAGTTTTAGAGAAGATACATATTTGAGGAACTATAAAAGGAACTGTGAACATGCCACACACATCTACACTTGCAACTTCGTAGATAGCTCTGGTTGTGGAATGGCCATGAGAATCTTGAGCTCTCTCAAAATTGTTTTGGGATTCAAGATAAGCTTCAGTTTACAAAATCGAAATCATAGCTATGTTAAGTTTGTGGACCGGACAATGAAAGGGAAGGGGACACAGAGCCAGGTGACCACGTAATTGATAATACAAGAAACTGTATTATCAGTTCTTTGACTTTATCTTTGAGAATTTGTTTGTTTTTTGTACCAGGACTGTGTTTTTCTCCTCACATCCTACTTTCTCTATTCAGCCAACTCATGTTTCCTGTAGTCCTTGGATAACGTAGATGAATAACATATAAGATTGGCTTACAGAATTTGAAGAACGTCTTTCCACTTCAAAACTCAATTTTATATGATGAGAATCAGCTATACCATATCACATCTCAAGTTAAACTAAAAGGAATGAACTCTGTAAAACTTTATGCAAAGTAAGAACTTTCACCCACCCACCATATCACCATGGCAGCCACTATTATCAGAAATGAACTTAGGAAAGTAACCTTAACCCCTCAATGGAGTTCTGATGGTTTCACACAGATGATTTCATGACCTGGGAAGAAGCCATTTGCCTCAAGATCAGTAAAATCTTGGTCCTGGAGATGTGGCTCAGGATTCTCCATGTCCCAATACCAATAAACACAGTCAATACAGCAAATGGTATAGGTTAATTTCAGCCACGTTTACTTAAGCTGTAATAAAAAAGAAATGAAAATAAAGGGATGATAGCTTTTTAGATAATGAAGGGGAAGGGGACACATGGCCAAGTTCCCGCTAAGTGCACTGTCTCACAGCGCCCGCACACACAGATGGTCAACACACACGTGAGGAATAATGAAATGAAGGAAGGAAAGAAGGAATAGGGATTATGGTAAAGAAAAAAGCTAGAAAACATTAAGTAGAAGAATGAACACTTTAGCATTGAGACATTGTTATAGTAAGCAATAAAATATTCATTATTATTGCATTGCAGTTTTCACTAAGAGGTATTTTTTTTTCCTACTAGGTCATTGGCATTTGGGGGGACAGGGAAGTTTGAAATCCTTTGCTTAGTTTCATTCCATTGGGTTGACTGATGAGTTCTATAAAGACTACAGCTTTTTTCTGTGATTTAACTTTGATTAGCTCATCTTTTTGGTACAATGGTATCTGGACAACATTTTAGAATATGTTTTTTCCTCCTTTTGATGCCTCGATGGCTGGTGTTAGCTAGGCTTAACACACACGTTTTAGAATAAGGTGAAGGAAACTGTTAAGATTGTATTTCAACTCATTCTAAACAGAGGGTGGGGAAATGCAATTGCAAGAATAATAAATGTGATGAAAAAAGTCCTTGAACAGTGTTTTCCCAAGGCACTTGGAGCACTTTGAAGATATTAATTAATGCTTGTTAAAGTCCTATGGGGTACAAAGGGGGCAAGTATTATTAACTTGTTTTATAGGGGAAATGAAGCAAGAGAGCTTTAATAAACTCCCTGGTATCAAGCAGTAATTACGTAGGAGAATAAAGTGTCAAACCCCAAACTCTTTTTTTCCGAGTCTTGCTCACCATAGCACAAGTAAGATTGATCTTGAATTGCAATCTCAAGTAAATTTTGGCAAGCCTCATACTTATCTCTTTTACCTTCATATCTTGTTGCTCAGAGCAGGTGTTCTAAGGCCTTTTTACATTCTTCAATCCCCAACCCTCCACTTCCCTCCCTCTCAGCAAATGAAATTACCTCCTATTTCACAGTGAGCCTTAAGCCATATACGGTGAACTCTCAACCTTCCTTCCCTCTGATTCAAAATTTATTTTTAGCTTCACCGTGTTCTGTTCATTCCTTTTCCTTGTTTCAGAGTCTCATCGCCTTTAAAAGTCGAGTCTGTCTACCCCTCTTCAGGATGACATGCATTCTGGGGTGGTGGTGGGGGGAGGGCAGGAGACTTTCCCCCACAGGCCCCCTCTGTCCTGTATCTTTAATCTCTCCTTCTCTTTTAGTTCTTTTCCATCAAGCTACAGTCAAGCTCAAAACTCTCCTTCCCTAAAAGTACTTTTCTTTGGCCCTGCTTTTCTTTCAGGCAATTTCTCTATAGCTCGCTCTTTCTGTGATTTTTAGCGAAAAGAGCAGCCTGTGCTCTGTTGTTGCAGGCTCTCAGCAAAGATTATCTGGACTGCTCCTGCTTTTCTTGAGAGACAGCAGGAGCTCTGAACCAGACTGCTTGGGTTCAATCCCAGTGAGAGTAAGACTGGCCTTATCACTGCTGTGCTCTTCACTGGGAGAAAAGTGATCATGGCTTTTGTGCTGCTTTTTTAGGCACTGATTTACACCACCCTAGAATTTTATAGCAGTTCTCTTTGGGGAGACAACTCGTTTGCTTTTATTTTTAAATTTGAGCTCATGTCTGAAATACAGATTCATCTTTCCTATGGAATTCAGTTGATTTTGTACATTATTAAGAAAAATGATTTACATTTTTGACATTTAGATTATTTTTCTTATTGGAAATGAGAAAAAGTGAAGGAACAACCATCATCACAAAGTAAAACATATTATAGGTCTGCGTATAATGGCTTTGCTACCCATTCACACAGTTTTTAGCCACTTCTGTCAAAACCACTGTACCCACAGAATAGGATAATCACTTAGGCTTGGAGGAAGCAATATTTTTTTTAGTCTTTAAGGTAAAGATAAGTCATATAATTATTTTGCTAGTTACATGGAGCTCCTACATTTAGTTTAAAATTACTGATTAATTAGATAGGAGAGGTCTAAATATATCATGAAGATTATTGTGGGAAGAGAGAGGCATTTTGTTTAAGGGGAGAGATAAGGGTGAAGAAAGGGCTAATGGTGTGCTGTTAGTAGTTATCTGGTAATAAACAAGGCACTATTATGTTAAAAATGCAATTTTATGAATCTTGTAACAAAAGACTGTCAGTCTAAACATCTAATAAAAGGGGTAGGACATCAGCTGTTGCCTGGAGTTGGTGGCCACTAGATGGATGCTCATTCCCTCACAAACATTTGTGGAACACTCTCTAAGCCAAACACTGGGAAGATGGGAGTCAATAATCAGGCCTTTTTTCTAATGGAGGGCACAATCTACGGCACAAGACAGGTGGGTAAACAGTTTACGTGTGAAAAGTACAGTGGTTCAAGTTTCTCTGGAGGTGTGCCGAGATGATGCAGGCTTTGGGGCAAGCATCCCTGGTGGGGGTGCATACAGAGTAGCCCTCAGGAGGGAATGGCATAGTGAGGAGGAGTGGGAGGGCAAAGACATTTGAAAAGACAGAGAACAGGGAAAATTTGAGAGGAGGATCAGAAGAGGGGAGGGTGCAAGATAAGCCTGGAAAAACAGCCTAAGTTTGGGTCAAAATTGAAATAAAAATGGGGGTGAGAAAATACAAATAAAGAATTAAGCTTTGCAAATAAAAGGTTCTGGCTGAGAATGGAAAATGTAAACCATGACTTAAAAACTCCTGGGAAGATGATTGTAAAGCAGACTGTGTGTGGGTCTGAGTGACCTTGACACAAGCACAATAAATTGCAAGAGCCCAAAAAGTCTTTAAATGGACTGTAAGTCTCCAGATCACAATCTGGTCTTAAATATTCCATGTTCTTATATTTCAAGGGAAACTTACTTTTTATCTGTGTCTATCTTCATTTTTTTTCCTATGTCCTCCTCTCCTCTCCTCTCCTCTTTTCTCCTCTCTTCTTCTTTTCCCCTGTTTTATATTTTTGGTCTGTTGAAAGAGCAAAACAGAGAAGGTAGTATGTATTTGGTCCATGTCTCATCCCATTTGTTCACAGGTGTTACATCACAACAATCCAATGACACAATAAGGCAGGAAGCGTTACTATCCCTGTTTTACAGGGGTGGAAACTGAGGTCAAAAAAAGATTAAATAATGTGTAGAAAAATCACTGTATTAGTAAAAGAGCTGTTATTCTAAGTCTTGCTCATCTGATTCTGAAACTTCAAGTTTTCCCCTGTGTCAAGATAATAGTACTCTGGAAGGGACTTAAAACACAAGGTCTTATCTTTCTCCTTTGTCAACAAAAATCTTATGCTTTTCATTGATGTAAAATACACAAATCAAGAAAGTGCACCCATAGTGTACAGTCTGAGAACTTTTCAGCTGAATGCTCCCAGATCCAGAATGAAGAATCATCAGTTTCCCCAAAAGACTCCTTAGGTTTCCACCGAGTCATGAACCTCTGTGATTTTAAGCCTTACTATAACACGGTAACCAACTGGGTAAGGTATTTGTAAAAGTATGGACACATATATCAACCACTATCCCAACTTCTAGTATGGGTTAGTTGTCCCTCTTTCTGTAATTTCTACACATGGACTCATACAATCATCTGTGTCTGGCTTCTTTTGCTCAATAGTATTATGCTTGTGAGATTCATTGATAATAGTGCTTGTAATCGAATGTTCTCATTGCTGTTACAGTGTTCCAGTGCATGAGCATAGACAAATCGTCCATTCTTCTGTTGCTGAGATATTAAGTAGTTTCTTGCTTGTGGGTTGTAGTAGACAGAATAACAGCTCCACAAAACTTGCATGTCCTAATCACTGTGAATATGTTACCTTGTATACAAAGTGGAATTTGTGAATGTGATTAAGTTACAGATGGGGATTTTCCCCTGGATTATCCAGGTCTGGAAATGCAATCACAGGGTCCCCACAAGAGGGAGGAAGGAGACTCAAAGTCAGAAAGGAGATGTGATAATGGAAGCAGAGGTTAGAGGGGTATGTTTTAAAGATGAAGAAAGGTGCCCCGATATAAGGATGGCAGTTGGCCTCTAGAAGCAGGAAAAAAACAGAAATTAGATTCACCAACAGCTCCTCCAGAGAGGGTGTAGCTCTGCCGATATCTTGATTTTAGCCTATAAGACCCACTTGGAAATTCTGAGCTAAATACTTTGAGATAATAAAATTTGTATTGTTTCAGAGCATGACTTTTTTTCCTGTGGTAATTTGTTACACAACTATGGGAAACTAATGTGGGGCTCTTACTGGCAGTGCCACTACAGAAATTCTAGTACATGTATTTTGGTGAACATGCAGCTACACCGCTCCCTCCCTGGGAGGGAGATTGCTGAGTCATTAGATGTGCATATTTCAGCTCTAGCCGACAATGTCAAATGTTTCCAAAGCGGTTAAAAATATATACTCCCACTGGAAGTGATGAGAGTTATGATTACTCTAATCTCACCTTTGCCAATATTGGAAGTTGGTCTTTTTTCATTTTAGAAATTCTGGGAGTGTGTACAGGTTTCACTTTGTGGTTTAATTTACATTTCTCTAATGACTAACGAGCTTGGGTACTTTTTCATGTCTTTATTGGCCATGTAAAAATTCTTTTTGTGAAGTATTTGTTCAAGTTTTCTGCCCCCACAACTCCCATCCCACTAGCTGTCTGTTTTGATTATTTTGGCTGTAAGATTCCACTTAGACTGACTCTTCTGAAACTGTACCCCATCCTTCAAAATTACCTTTCCCTGTCCTTTTCCATTCTGCTAACATCCATTTCTTTGGTTGCCCCAAGGGAAACACATCATAAGCTGATTCAGACCTAGACATGACTCCCTATTTGAAGTTGCGATTATCTCTTCTAGGGCTTTGCGATTTTGAAAGAGGCTAATTACTTGACTGTACCAGTATCTACGCAACCTCCCTTACAAGGGAGGCTTACAACGCAAGGCCTAACACCTCCCTGCTTATGGTCACTTTGGACTTTCTATCTACAGACAAAGCCTCATAGCCTCTCTTCTCTACACACATCTTCTTGACAAGGAGTTAGAAAGCTCAATAGATTATAGAGTTCAAGTTTGGTGAGAAGATGCCAACATAATTGTAATCCTTAAGTTTATTTCCAAGAATGTACTATTCTTTGTGTTGCCTTTCAAGAAGGAAATCTTAAAAACCAAAAGCATATTTTTAGATAAAATATATAAATATAGAATATAATTAACAGGCTATAAATATACATGTTATTAAATTTTGGTCTACATTTCTATGAATTCTAACACATTTGTAGAATCATGTAACCATTCCATAATTAGAGTATAGAACAGTTTCATGACCTCAAGTAAAGCTCTCTTGTGCTATCCCTTTAACAGGACATTCTCCACCGACCTATAATCTCTGGCAACTGCTGATCTGCTCTTCATCTCTATAGCTTTTTGTATTTTTGAAAATTTTATGAAAATGAATTCTAGAGTATGTAAACTGGTTTCTTTCTATGAAATTTGTCCAAGTTTTGATAGTTTATTCTTTGTTATTTTTCCTTATATCATTCATGTTTATTGTTCCATTCCATTGCATGGATATACCAACAATTTTTTATTTATCTGTTTACTTATCGAAGGACAATTGCATTCTTTCCAGTTTTTAGTGATTATGAATAAAGCTGATGTAAACTTTTGTGTGTAGGTGGTTGTGTAAACATAAGTTTTCATTTCTCTAGGGTAAATATCCAGGAATGACATTTCTGGGTCATATGTAAGTATATGTTTAACTTTATAAGAATCTGCTTTCAGAGAGGCTGTACCAATTTACACCCCCACCAGTAATGCATGGGATTTCCAGTTACTCTGCATCCTAACCAGCACTTGCTATTGCCAGTATTTTTTATTTTAGCCATTCTAATGGGTAGTGGTATGTCATCGTACATTTAATGTGAATTTTCCTAATCACTAATAATGGTGAACCTCTTTTTATTCACCATATTTGTGTCTTCTTTGGTGTCTGTTCATTTTGTCTATTTTATTCTTTAAATTGAGTTGTCAGTTTTCTTATTGAGTGTGGCGATTTCCTTATGTATTCTGGATATAAGTCCTTTGTTACATATGACTTGCAAATATTTTCTTCTAGTATATCGCCAATCTTTTAATCCTCCTAAAAATGACTTCCATGAAGGAAATATTTTTAATTTTGATAAAGACAGACTCTAGGGGTATAGTGATACATCAAGAGACTTCAGGAGCTAATGAGGAGGTCTGGAGCTAAGGAAAACCAACAGGGAAGGCAGGTGCTTGGTATGGGCAGAGGATAGCCAGTCAGCTGGCTTTCCTACAGAGGGTTGGAGACAGGAAAGGATTATCCTGTAGTATTTTGATTTTGACTGGGCTGCTTGCTGGAGCAGCAAGTAGACTCAAACAGCATCGGGTGGCTGTGGGTTGAATGCTCGGTGGGGTGGTTTCCCCACTGGCTTGGCTGTTGGTTGGGTGCCACTATTTTGGGAAGGATGTTCACATGGGAAGAACAGTCCACAGGGTCCTCATACATGGCCGCCATGCCTGTTGAGCTCAAGCAGCCTCACCTTTGGGTGAGCTGAGTAGCCTCCACACCAACTGGAAGGGCTTCTTTGTTGTCAGGGGACACTGTCTGTCAGACTTCCTGGAAAATCTGCCAAGAGCTTTGGGACCCCAGTCCCCCGGGACTGAGTGATGATGAAGTGAACAGGCCTGAATTGAGGGCAAAGATGTCAGGAAGACAAGATCCAGTCTCCTTTGCAGCTGAAGAGTGGCTTCTGACTCCAATTATATATGGAAAATACAGTATGTGTTCTCTGTCTCCTAAGACTATAGCATTATATTATAATATATGTAATTATACACACACACACACAAACACACACATATATGTTGTTTTACATTTTTTGCTTCTTTTTTCAAATTTTTTCCTTAGTTTTTTTCGTTTCTTCCCCCTCATGTTGTTATTGTTGTTTGTTTAGAGGTATTTTTGTTTGGTTGTGTTTTTATTTTTTTATTTTTACTTTTTTCAATAGCAAGGGCTCTAAAATTTTTGTTTCAATTTTACAGCCCCTTTTATTCTTTCTGCCTTTTCTTTCTCTCTTTTTTCTCTCTTTTGTTAGAGATTTTTCTATGTTTCTCATCTTTCCCACATAAATTTCTCACACAACAGCTATGATATCCCTTTTTTCTTCTTTCTCTTATACATTTATATTTTTAATTTTGTAGCTATTTTTATTATTGTTTCAGTTTTTTCACTTCTTTGAGGGTCATGGCATTGCTCTGGCTAATGGAGGCCATGAACTGATAATCTTGGATGTCCTTCCAGCTTTTGGCCATTGGAAAGTAGATATGGTATTTCCCTATAGTGATATACTTCTGATTTCTTTCTATATTTGGAGAGATGAGCATCTTACTTTTGCCCAGGGATCCTCAAAATTTTTAAACAGGGGGCCAATTCACTGTCCCTCAGACCATTGGTGGGTTGGACTATAGTTTAAAAAAAAAAAACTATGAACAAATTCCTATGCACACTGCACATATCTTATTTTGAAGTAAAAAAACAAAACAGGAACAAATACAATATTTAAAATGAAGAACAAGGGTGGCACCTGTGGCTCAGTGAGTAGGGTGCCAACCCCATATACCAAATGTGGTGGGTTCAAACCCAGCCTCGCCGAACTGCAAGACAGAAAAATGGCCAGGCTTTGTGGTAGGTGCCTGTAATCCCAGTTACTCGGGAAGCTGAGGCAAGACAATTGCCTAGGCCCGGGAGCTGGAGGTTGCTGTGAGCTGTGTGACCCCACCACACTCTACTGAGAGCAATAAAGTGAGACTCTCTCTCTACAAAAATAAATAAATAAATAAATAAAATGAAGAACAAATAAAGTCAAATCAACAAACTTATCAGTATTTCAATGGTAACTATGGGCCCACTTTCAATGTCCAGTTCCATATTTGTCACTGCTAGTCGTAACAAGTGATGCAAGTGTGCATCAGTTACTCTAGATTTGGTTGGAAATTTTAGATGTTTCATTCTGGAAAATGTCTGTTCACAGACATAAGTGCTGCCAAAGATGGTTGCCATTTTGAGTGCATGGTTCCTGAGATTAGGATATGTCTCAGAGGGGAGAGATGCATAGAAATTAGGAAGGCTGCTTGACTTG